>WAAB01000678.1:0-153171 GCA_013389865.1 Piaya cayana
GCGTACCTCACAACATGGCGGCGTCCATTAAGAGCCACTGCGTATGCGTACCTCACAACATGGCGGCATGTTTGTTAAACCCTGCGCATGCGTGGCGCTCGCCCCGTCCTCCCCCCCCACCCGACAATCTGCAGGCGCTGATTGGCTGCTGCGGTTTGAGCGCCGCGCCGCTCAGTTAATGGCCGCGCTCTCCGCGAGGCCCGTTTCAACGGCAGCCTGCCGGCACCGAGCGAAACCCAACACAGCCTGAGCGATCCGCGCGTAGTCGAGCCGAGGGGACTGGGGCACCTCGGGTAGGGATGGGGGGACTTCGGAGGTGGACACGGGGCGCTGCTCCTCTCCCAGCGCCAGCCTGCACCCTGTTGGCCGCAGCCGGCGGCGGGCGGAAGGGCAGAGAAGAGCAGAGAAGAGCCGTCCGGAACGGCGCTGTGTGGAGCCGACAGAAGCCGAGCGGATCCGAGCCGCTCTTTGAACTGCGTCGATCTCCGCCCCGCACCTCCCGGCTACCCCGCCCCTGCAGGTCATCCCGTTACCCTGCCCGGGGCAGCAGTACCGCCCGCTGCCACGGCACGGCAGCACTGAGTCCTCCCATTCATTTGCCCAGGGCACCAAATGGGGGTGCGTTCCGCACTCTGATTGGTCACTTCTCGATTCCTCTTTGCCTGTGCCGTGTTCTGATTGGCTATGGCCGTTTTGTGGTAAAGTTGCCCTTTTATGGTAAATTTGGCCAGTTTGCCCTTATGTGGTCAATCTGCCCTCTTATGGTAAATTTTACCATTTATCCTTACATGCTCAATTAGCCTTTTTATGGTAATTTGCCCATTTGTGGCGATTGGCCAAGTTTGCCCTTATATGGTCAATCTTCGGCGCCCACCCCCCCCCCGCCCCCGGCTGCAGTACCGCGCTGCGGCCACGGCACGGCAGCACTGAGTCCCTCCCATTCATTTCCTAGGGCATCGAATGCTGTGCGTTCCACGCTCTGATTGGTCACTTCTCAATCTCACCTTGACAGTGTTGTTCTCTGATTGGCTGTATCTTCCGCCTTCTGTTTGGTCACTTTTCGATCCCTCCTTGCAAGCGCTGTCTTCTGACTGGCTGTATATTCCGAGCTCTGATTGGTCGCTTTTCAATCCCATCTCTCCATCACTGTCTTCTGGTTGGCTGCTCGAACTGCATTATGATAGGTCGCTTCTGGATCCCACTTTGCTAGTTCTGTGTTCTGATTTGCTATGGAATCCGCTCTCTGACTGGTCGCGCCTGGATAGTCCTTTGCCTGGACCGGGTTCCGATTGGCTGTGGCCCTTTTATTGTCAAGTTCGCCAGTATGCCCTTATATGGTCTATCTGCCTGTTTATGGCAATTTGTCATTTTATGGCAATTAGCCGAGTTTGCCCTGATATGGTCAGTTTGCCCTTTTATGGAAATTTGCCCAGTTTGCCCTTACACGGTCAATCATCGGCCCCTGTGCGCCCCGCCCACCCCGGGCTGCAGTACCGCTCTGCGGCCACGACGCGGCAGCACTGAGTCCCCGCCCCATTCATTGCCGAGCGCAGGGATGCCCGCAGCGGGAGCTCTCGCTGCAGGGACCGCCCCCGGCCGCTCTGCCGCCGCTCATTAGCCGCTGATCTCCGAGCGACCGCTTCGTCCCATTGAGTGGAGCGGCCGGGGTCAGGGACAGCGGCGGCGCCCTCGCCCCCCAGCCCCGCCATCTCCTCCCAGCCCGAACCCCGCCTCCTGAGCCAACCCCCCTCAGCCCTGCAACCCCCGGCCCGCCCGGCACCGCCGCTCCCTTCTGGGTCTGAGTGCGTTTCGTGCCGGGCCCTCCGCAAGTGCAAATCAGCCGCGGCAGAGGGCAGGTTGGTTTCCGAAGTACCTGGTTTGGGAATGAGTGTTTCGCTGACTCTTAGTTAGATGCAGCACTCTTGGAACTTAAGCACACAGCGGTCTGTTTCAGAAATGTGACCTAGAAGTTTGATCGTGTTAAAACCTGTCTCATTATCTTCTTTTCCTTTCTGTTTCCTAACGTTCATTTGAACAGGTATTTTCCCCCTGTATTTATCTCCATAAAGTTTCTACAAAGGCATAACAGAACTGCAGCTAATAGCATCCTGTAAAATTAGAGGGCTGTGTTTTACCTTTCGCCATATGGCTGCTTCTCAGTAGCATAAGGGAATAACAGATGTGAAAACACTCTGCAGGAAGAACGAATGACATGAAACAAACGTTTATTAAAAAGGACTGTACAGACCAATTAAACAGGTAGCACACTGTTACTCTCGCTGGGCACAGGAGTAAAGTATCTAAAACACAGAAGCCAATGAAAAAACAAATACTGCTGAAATGCCTAAATGCCCAAATGAAAATCTATGTTGGAGGAACGAGAAAGCTCTAAAATAAAGGGAAGCACTTTCATTTATTTAAAGTGCTAGTAAAATCTTAATATCTTGAAGCCACTGGTAGATTCAGTCAGTCAGCGTCCTGCTCACAAAGCCAAAGCTGATTTCAGGAAGTGCAAGTACTAAAACTTGGCTTATGTTTTCTCTATAGTTAATGTGGTCCTTGGCACTCAAGTTCAAAGAAGAGATTTGCCCCAACCTGGGTACAGATGCCGCTATAGAAAAGCCACGTGACACAATGGAGTGTTCACATCCTTTCAGCATGAGCTTTAAGGTGGAGGTAGGAGGATAAGTTTGCCTTTTTTTTATTTTTTGCCACTTGGTTGCCGAACAACAAAACTATCCTTTGAGGCAAGCGAGAAACCAGGAAAAGGCCCTGGAAGCCAATGATAATGAAAGAGAATCCAGTGATTTTGTTGTCACTTGCATACCCATTGAAGAATGGATGACAACTGCAGGGTTAAACTAGAATGTAGTTATATTAAAGTGGTGCAAGCTTTGAGAAGGAGGGTCTCTTTGTGGATCTTAAGAGAATTTAACCCAAATAAAAATGAATTTAGGCCAAGTGAACAAGTATCCTCAAAGAAGCTCAGAACAAAGGAAGAAGTCATTGTTGCATGGAGCAAAAACGCAGTAGACTTGTGGTAAGAGCTGTACTTCAGACAGCTTCCTCCTCTGACTAAAAATCAAGGAATGAATACTTCATTATCCCTCTAGTCTCCTGAGAACGGTGCCTGGGATAAAAGGGCCCAGATCTGTCATGAGAAGAGCTCCTCAGTTACATTTCCTTAATTAATCTGTGAGAGAAAAGGAGAATGCTAGTTCCCTATGAAAGATACTGCTTCCCCGCCTCCACCCACCCCAGGATCCCCTAACACATAAATACAAATTGTGTCTCCTTACAATAGTCAGAATCATATAGTCAGAATATCTGGAGTTGGGAGGGGTCCATAAGGATCACCTGAGTCCAGCTCCCTGCTCCTCACAGGACTACCCAACGTTGAATTGTATGACTAAGAGCATCGTCCAGGCACTCCTTGAACTTGACAGGCTTGGTGCTGTGACCAAGTCCCCACGGAGCCTGTTCCAGGGACTGACCACCCTCTCAGGGAAGAACTTCTTCTGAATGTTGAACCTGCATTCCCCCTGATGCAGCTCCATTTCATTTCCTTGTGTCCTACCGCTGATCACCAGAGAGAAACCAGCACCTCTCCCTCCACAGCTCCTCCCTGTGCTGAGGTCACCCCTCAGCCTTCCCTCCTCCAAGCTGAACCAGCTCAGTGACCTCAGCCGCTCTGTGCAAGTCTTGCTTTTGAAGACTTTCACCATCTTGGCTGCCCTCCTCTGGACACGTTCACATAGTTTCATGTGGCATCCAGAACTGCCCACAAGACTCACAACGGGGCTGCACCAGTGCAGCACAGAGTGGGACAATCCACTCCCTCAACTGGCTTGTGATGATGCGCTTGACACGGCCCAGGACATGTCCAGCACTTTGGGTTTCCAGGGCACACTGCTGACAGTCAGACTCATTCTCACACTATTCATATGGCAGAACTTCATAAAAGATGTGAAAACAGGTTTGTAAACGCTAGTACATGACATATGACAAAACAGTACATATGACAAACACCGTATGTCATATCCACATTTCTTACTTTAAAAAACCAAACCCTGTTAAACACAAGGGCACAAGAGACTAGTTTAAAAAAAATTACAGAAATGCCACAATAAATTAGTAAACAGGGCACCCTTAAGCTAAATTCAGTTCAGAGCTCTAGAAACATCCCAAGAAAGAAAGAACCTGGCACAGTAACAGAGAAGCAAGAGCAGTTATGACCAACCCTGTTTATTTCAGAATGGTAAGTCTAAGTTTCTATAAATCTATCTTTCTATCTGCACTACTTCATTGCAGACTATGTGCCTATTCTCTGTTGTCACCGCTTCTTAAATTTATGTACAACTGTCATTGAAGTATGCTGCTCTCAGGCATGCATACCGGAGGAGTCCATATACTGTCCTTTAGCTCTGTGTGCATTTTCCCTTAGGATCGATAGGAATAGTTCTGAACATTACAATTAGAATCCATGCATAGCAATAGAGTTGGTGCACACTACATTTGGAGCATGGGGTCAGACTGTCCTCCATTATTACCATCTCAGAGATCTTGAAGCCCAGTAATTCAGCCAGCAGAATCTGCTCTTCACAGTGGCAAGTGGTTCACGTACTGTCTCTGCTACTGACAGACAACTTATTTGGCTATGAAACATTAAAATAGGAGAATATAAACTGAACTCGGCGTGAATTACAGGACTATAAAATACTCATATAAAATACTTATGTACTTTATGGCAGAGTTGGGAAATTGATGGCAAAGTATGTGATTTGGCCGGTAAAATTGGTTTGTGTGGATTCATACAGTCCTCACCATTTGAGAAAGTTCTGATGAGAGACTTAGAACTTCCTTGCTCTTCCTATTGAACAAGCAAAGTTCTCAATGTAACCACTCCAGCATAACAGCAGAAGAAAACCTAGGCTAACGAGAGAAGAAGGTAAATAGACAGTCCCCACCTGCTGAAGTTAGTGAAAAGAATATTTAATACTTGAAATCAACTTAGAAAAAGGCAGTGACAAAACAGGAACTGGAAATGAGCAAGTTTTAAGTTGTGGCTCTGTAGCTGGGTCACTGCCACCTTGGAGGAACCGGTGTTGCATGAGGTGAAACAAAAGGAAGATACACGTTCAGGGAGCGGTCTAAGCCATCCCTTAGTAAGGGTTCTTTTGGTACACATAAAGAGCATGAAAAAAGTAGGGCTAAAATAAAGCTGACTTGAAAATTACCTATTAAAACATACAAAAATAGGAAGATTTGGTTGAGGCGGGACAATGAAACCAAAGCCACCAGGCAGTTCTGGTGAAATACATCACTTTTAGCTGACACTGTTCGTGGTGTACGTTACTGAACTTCCCTGTTCTCCAATGGAGAATACATCTGCCAAAGGAGACTCTGCCTGTAGAAACCAGGAGTAGATGATGTGCAGAATGGCTAATGTTGCGGTCTGTGCACACAGAGATTTGGGATATTTCATGCATGTTTCCTAGAGAACCATGGAGAGCTGGCTGGCCATAGAGCCTAGGAGGACCACTAATACAGTTCATTTCAGCCTTGCACTTAAGTCAGTCTTCTGACTGCTGAAAATAACACCATATTACAATGTTAAATATCACAAATTACATAATTTTTAGAAATTCACATACAGCCAGCGATTTGATGCCCCTTCCAAATTTTAAGTCAAGTTTGAGGGAATGGTACAATCAAACTCCAGGAAATCAAAATTCAAGTCTCCTTAATGTGCGGATTTCCCGTACAACCAATTTCTTTGTGCCCCTGAACATTTCCTGTACAATAAAAGCTCTACTGGATACCCAAACCTATGCAGTCTTACTAGCTTGAAAAAAATAATCGTTCTCATTTCAGCACTTTTAAATAGTCTCCTGTTATGACGAGAAAACAGAATAATCTTTCAGTAACATCTGTTTTTAAAAAAGAGAACATAAAAGCATTTGTGGTAATCACATTTGGCCTGTTGGAATAGCCTGGCATTTAGGGTACTTGCATACGAATTCTACTTTGTTTGGGAGTCCAAAAGATGGAATGATTGAAACATTAAACTGTAGCACCAGTAATATTTAAATTTCCTAAAACCAAATCCTAAGGACTGGAAGGAAATTAAGAAAGAACAGGATCATTGTGCTTACTTTGCATTAAATGGAAAACAATGGGTCAGTCACGCTCAAGCCTGCACTTCGCTGAAGTCTGGCCACATTTGCAGTTCTACTGGAAGAGTACTGTAACAAGTTGTGTTTGCTTCTCAGTGGTCCGGGTTTCACTCATCCTGTTTCCTCTTGGGCTTTTTGGGATTCCGAGATCGGCTCTTTGCTTTGCAGAGTGGACATATAGGTGCATTCCGATGAATTTGTTGGTGACACGATAAACATGCCTGAAATATGACATTGCAGCCACATGTTACATACACATAAGCGGTGGTGCCACAGCGGTTACTGAATACCATAGTCTAAGTAACAGTACAGAAAAAAGTAACTCAGGCTGCTTGCCTTCAAAGGCAAACCACTGTGAAGTTTTACGCAACCAGTATTCTGGATTGTACAGTAGCTTCAGGCCAACTGAAAATCTCATAAGAGTTCAAACTACAGTTCAGTGGACACACGGTGCAGGAACGTATCAATGACTCCAGCATTAAATTCTATTTTGTGCTAAACATTTCATGTGTTTTGACAATGACTACATGCATAATAGATCACTGAGTCAAAGAAGTTACAGTGAAGGACAACAGCGTTGTCACAGAATTCCAAGGCAGAAGCAAGTGATGAGATGAACTCCACATATTTAACATAAGATCCAGAACTCTGGCCTTTTGCTCCATACTAAGCCCTTTAACTTCAATTCGACAGAAGCGTATTACTTTCAGAAAAGCTTTCTGATGGCCTAACTCCAGACAGCAAGTAGATAACTATGGAGTTATACCTACATCAGCCTGCCTCCTCAGTCAATTAATCTTTGGAATTTGGGTGGGATGAATATACGTATAGAATTTCTCAGCTATTTTTACTGAATATACAAGGAGCTGAGTCAAACTGTTACTGAGGTGCCTGCAGCTAGGTTAAATTAAGCCGTATGTTAGTCTTGACTTGAAGATCCAAAGAACTATGGAAATAATCACCTTGCCAGTAATTTGTACCATCAGTAATTACTCCCTCTCATGAGATATGTGCATTGCTTCTTATATGAATCCATTTGGGATCGCCTCACAGCTATTAGTTTTTCTTTTGTTCAGTATGGTTTTTTTCCCTACATGCCTTTCTCCCACAAGACCCAAGAGGAGTGGGAATTGCCTACACCTCTGCTGATGGAGACTTAAGTCATAATGGAGTTAAATGATAGGGAAGGTTGTCCTTAGCCTTGAACAACTAGGGCTACTACTTTAAGCCTACTAGGGCTGCTTTTGATCTAAACCACTGCAGGAAAAACCAGAATCAGGACACATAATTTTTCCATTTTATAAATATTGATCACATTTATAAACATAATACATTCCAATGGCAAAAGAGAGAACCCAGCGCATTCCATCTCCTGACCTTCATTGGCGGTGGCTGTTGCCGGAAAGTTGCCGTCTGTCTGGTATCTTGTTTCCTGGCCACTTGTAGCTGTTGGGCAGCCGCTGCAGCTGCAGCCAAAGACTCTGGGATGGGAGGCTCCTGTGGTTCTGTCTGCCACTCCGCTTTCTGCTTTTCAAAGTAGCTAGACAGAAGAAAAATAAATGAAAATATAACTGACTTCTGGAGTATTCCATTAGTTTGTAAAGGATCTTTTGGGTTAATATCCAATGGATCACTTTTCTGTATCATGGTCCTTCACAAAAGTCAAATTTCCTACACTTAGACACCACTTGGCCTAGTTCATAAATAGAACCGGTGGCATTTTCCTCTGCATCCCTACACTTCATCTGGATTCCAGGTTGTCAGGTTCTAAGGTATCTTGGTGTACAACAGAATATAAATCTAATAAGATGAAAAACAGGTAACATATGTATTTAATCCTCAACAGCATTAGAGGCATCTCTGTCAAACTTAGTTCTTATAACTTATTCTGTTAAAATTAATAACTTCCATATGAAATTGATTAATACATCCTTTGCAGTGATAAGGCGCTTGGAACGGAAAACAGCATTTCTAATGAAAAGCTGAAGAAATCTTGGTAACTGTGTGTCTGTGACGATGACGCCAGTTGTACTAGGCATTAAGAGAAATGCGGGTTCCTTAAAACACCACTTGCATTTAAAAGTGACATGTTAAACAAAGGACACTGTTCCCTGAATAGCAGCTAATCCTGTTAACCTCCCCCGCCTATTTTATACCTAAGAATGAAACTATAATTTATTATCCAAATCTATTCCACCACTACAGTAGACTTAGTTGTTGACTATATAAATGATCTACATAAATGCCACTGCCACGTGCACACAGCAAACAGCAGAATTCTGACTAGCAGTAGCACAAACAACTGAAGATTACTAGGTTGGTACTCTTTCTTGTGCTGTCTTCTACCTCTGCTTGCTAAACAAGCAAAATAAAGATAAATTAATTATTTTCAGGGAAAAGTCTTGCTAGAAAAAGCAGCATACAGTTTAAAAATCTAGAACCACTTTGGAATTTTTGCATGTCCTACGTAGAGTCTGCAGCTTGGAATAATCTAATTTAACTTCCAACAAATTCAGACTGAATGTTATCAAATATATGTGCTCCCATATTCCTGTTTTGCTAACTTCTGCTTTTCATGCTTAAGTTTTTTTTCCCACCTACCAACAAAAGAAAAATGACAAAATAACCAGTAGCACTGACAGAAAATACAGAGCTAGATAATGTTTGTTTTGGAGACTTACTCAAGGGACAGCTTCTCTTCCTCCTCACACAGATCCGGCAGCCTCTGCAATCCTAGAGTCATCCGCAAAGCATCTACATGCTCCTTCAGGGGTTTGTACTCCTCATGTAGGCGGCGAGTAGATTCCAAGAGCTTGTTGAGATCATTCTCGGACTGCTTGATAGTATTCTCCATCTGAAACAGCAGGATGGGCATGCTTTTAAAGAACTGTTCCTTTAACAGCTCTCTGACCGATTGAGCAAGAGACTGTATCAGAAAGAGATTTTTCTCAGTCACGCAGGGAAGTATTGGAGACAATGCAATAGTAGAACGACAAGTTATGACACTGGAAGGATGAAAACCGGGTAAGGATTTTAAAAAGGTGTACTTCAACCTATATGATGTTCTGAACACCAGAAAAAGCAGGTAAACAGGCTAGAGATAAGTCAGCAAGTGAGAAGTTACTGAAAACTCTCAAGGGTCATTGGAAAAAAAAACCAAAAAAAAACACAGAGCAGAATAAACTAATTTTCTGTGTTTCTAAGATACCCAAACACTGGTAAAGTTGTTATCTACCATCTTCATGCAAATGCCTACTATGCCAACGTTACCAAATATTCCACCCAACACAGATAAAAAGCAAATAATCCTGCAACAAATTTATTTCCCAGTTTTTGTAGGATCTTAGGATGGTGTTGTAAAGTCCAGATTATTGAACCAGTGATAGCTCACTGATCTGCACAATTCCATAATCTATGGAATGATTTGTATACAACTGTGTCTTAGTCAGGCTGTCTGCAGGCAGGCTTTGCATACCACATTAATATCAGCATGGATCAGTCGCAGCTCCTCCACATGGGCCATCTTCTCTTGCAGCAGCAGGTCCATTTCCTGTTTGTATTCTTTCAGGTGCCTCTCCTCAGACTCCAGAGCTTCAAATTCTGCTTTCAGTCGAGCCTTTATTTTTTCCATCTGCAAAGTCTTATTCCTGGACCCCAGCAACAATTGAAAATATAGAGACAACAGTAAGTCACTGCAACATATTTTTGCAAGGTGTCAATTTACACGTAAATAGATGGAAGAAGGTAATGGCACTAACAGAAAAGGAGGAGCTGTTTTAAACGTGTTTGAGAAAGGATTAGATGCAATGAGAGAAGTGAATTCTAATACCGCTTCTTTTGCTGAGTTTTTCAGTGCTATACGAATTCTTATACTGAATTACGAAATCAACAGAACCTTGTAATATTTCAACAGTTACTGTAAATTTACAGAATTTGTACCAACAGGGTTCTACGGTGTCAGTTAGCTCAGGTTAAACCCTAGTTCTAAAATAGAGAAATCCAGAAAATCTGAAGGATTTCACATAGGATTCTTAGAAATGTAAAATGAATTGGAGGCAATTAGTGTTGCACAGACTGACTAAATCTATGTGCACTGCAATCCAAACAGCTAAAATTGTAGCTTCAGGCTGAAGAAGATTCCAGAGCAATGACACACGAGAACAGTAAAAACTCAAACAAAATCCCAGTTGCAAGTAACTCTGCTTTCTCTTGGTTCTTTGCTAAGATTTAGTACCTGTCACCTAACTGTAAACGTTTCTGCCCATATTCTGCATTTTGGGGGTTTTTTTTCATTTCTGCCAATCTGTAATTCCACAGCACAAATGCTGGTACTCAGTCGCTCTCTCTTCTAAACTAGTAATCCAAAGACGGGAGTGTCAGTTATCGGATCTCTTTCAGCAGAACAGCCTGCTGCCGAGGCGACTCCACGCTCGTCTACGCCGTCCAAGAAAACAAACCGTTCCCGGCTGCTCCCGCCTCCTACCGCGCGGGGACCCGCCGCGACACGGGCACGGCCATCCCCGCCCTCCGCCGCCCCCGCGCCGGGGAGCAGGCGGGGCAAAACAACGGGTCTCTGTCGGGGAGCCTCGGGAATATCGATCCAAAGGGCTCAGCCCCACCGCCCGCCCCGCATGATTCCGCGGTGATTCCCTGCAGCGGCTGCTCCTTCCCTGCTCAGAGACGCGCAGAGCTCGACCGCGCAGCAGCCGCTCCCCGGAGCGCCTCGCGGTACAAAGTGAACCCACCTGATCTCCTTGATGCTCTCCAGTTTGCACATAATCTCTTGCTCATCTGCCATGCTTCTCACTTCCGGCCCAAACCTCCCGTCAGGGGCACAAAGCGCCGGGAAAAGGGACAGGCCCCCGGGGGCCGCTGGGACCGCAGCCCCCACAAGGCCGAGCGGCTGCGCCTGCGCCCCGCGGCCACTCCCCACGGTGGGCGGGACGGGGGTGGTGTCGAGCTCCTGTGGGCCCGTTCACGAGTTGGTTGTGTGCGGAGGTCAGGAGGAATGCGTTTTGTTCTCTAGGTTTTGTCTTGTTTAGTTTTGACTATGGAAAAGAAAAGCAATGCACGTAGAACTGTTGGATTGAGGTGATATTGGATTGAAGGTCCCAGCCGAGGCTGTCAGAGCCTCACACGGAGGCTGAATCACAGAATCACAGAATCACAGAATCACCGGGTTGGAAGAGACCCACCGGATCATCGAGTCCAACCACTCCCACCAAACACTAAACCATGTCCCTCAGGACCTCGTCTACTCGTAACTTAAACACCTCCAGGGAAGGCGAAGTACCGACTTGCCTCAGCCAGACGATTATTTTCCCTCGGCTGCTGTAACGAGTTATACTGAGCACTGTGTTCACAATTATGAATCCAACAGCTACATTTCAACGCTTTGGAATGTCTCTTGGCATCCCTCCCAAGGAATCTCCTGCATAAAGTCATGATCTCTCACCTGCAAGCCCAAACATCAGCTCGTTAGAATGAACGCTATGCTCAAGGCCTAGACAGTAGGGAAACTGGATTCTACAACCATCAACTTATGTGTGTTATGAATGTACAAGGAGCGATACCGTGGTCTCTGTGAACACTGCGGGCTCCTCATCGGTCAGTGGTGTGAGGCTGATAAGAACAGACTGGTTACTCGAGTGTGTTGTGGAAATGTTATGTGGAAAGGCCCTGAGAGTACTGAACCTCTGCTCGGCACTCATCACACTTGATAGTGTGTAGTCTGGTTCTTTGAAAAGGAGGTGAAAATAAAAATTGAAAGAATGCAGAGGAGAGCAATGAGAGCGGTAAGGGTTTGGGGAAGCATGAAAGATGGCTGAATGCAAGACAGCATGGCCATATTTACATGGCACATGGTAGATCTGTGCAAGCAATGGCGCATGGTCACAAAACTGAGTATCTTGACCCAGCTGCTTCTACAGCTGCAGGCTAAAGGGCCAGCGCCCCCCCTCAGGTATGAATACCTGTGTCTGGCAAGCTGGCACACTACAGCAGGGTGTAATAATGTAGAAATGCAAGGACAAATTCTGGTGGTTCCCATTCCAAATAATTTACCTAAATATAAGCAGGCAAGAAATAAGAGAGAATGAAGAATGAGAGTGCTGGACATTGTGAGAAGCAGTAGTTGAGGTTCACCTCTTGCCTAAGCAAGAGGCAGTGGTAATCAAACACTCCCACTCAGAAAAAGGATTATTGGTGTTGATAAACTATTTATCACTAATTACAATTAATAATCAATAGTCAGTGAGTTAAAAACTCAGATGACTTGCACAGAACATCTACCTTTTCCTATCACTTCACTAGTCAATAAATGAAGAAATACGTTGAAGGTTACAAGCGTTAAAAAATTTATTTCAGAGTCTTCAAAGTAATGACTTTGAGAGGTTATCTGTATTATAAAAATCCAGGTTTTGCAAATGCACTCTTGCTGGCATTGCAGAAGACTTATTTCTGGAACAGATAATGAATAAGCAGCTGTTGTGAATGGGGAGATTTTTGACTTATTACCTGACCCTGATACGAATGCAGGCAATGGCAAACCCTTCCTGCCTTAAAAACTGAAGGCACTATTGCTGACCCTTAAGAGAGCTGTGTGCTCAAAAGAGGCGGCTTCTTTGATAAATGATTTAAATAGATTAACTAGTTGATTTGAGGGAGTAGGAGATAAGTTAGCTACAGTGGGCCAGCAAATCTTGTTGCTAAGACACTGAGGGAGTGAAAGCAGGCAGGGTGAGGATATGAGAGGAAGTGAAGGCAAGCCCCTTCTAAGAGGAGTGATGAGAATCCCAGCCAACATTTGCAGTGTTTATCCTATTTTTCCATTTGTAATTTTACAAGCTAAACTAAAAGGTTGAGGACAGAAAATAAAAATTCAGATGTCGAACTCTTTGCTTTACTCTGCTTTGAATTACATAAAGAAAACCATAAGCATTAGCAATTATTTTTCTCTCCATATAAAAAAAATAGGACAAAAATATACTAAACTCTGCATATTTCAAAGTACTTCAAGGTGGTCACAAAGTTTGATACTCGTGGTGTATTACTATGGATTTAGGAATACTTTTCATGATGTAATGCAGATGTAGGGATACCTTTATTGTTACATAAACAGTATGTGAGGAATAATTCCTATTGCCACTCTCCCTTACCTCTAGGATAGAATTTTCTTGTCTTGGAGACATGAGGGCAGGTGGAAATCTGTAAGGACTGATATCAAGACACCTGGAGTGCTGTGTGAGGTGCTGGGCCCCACCACTGAAGGATGCAAAGGTATTTCAACGTGCCCAGAGCTGGGAAGCCAAGCTGGTGAAGGGCTGGAAGAGATGTCCTGTGAGGAGCAGCTGAGGACTCTGGGCTTGTCTCCTTTGGAGAAGAGGGGCTGAGGAGCCACCTTATGGCTCTCTGCAGCATCCCGAGGATGGGACATGGAGAGGGAGGTGCTGAGCTCTTCTCCCTAGGATCAAGCAACAGGATGCCTGGGAATGGCTCAAAGCTGCACCAGGGGAGGATCAGACTGGACGTGAGGGAGCATTTCTTTACCCAGAGGGTGGTCAAACTCTGGGAGAGGCTTCCTGGAGAGGTGGTCAATGCCCCCAGCTGAGTGGTGTTCAAGAGGCATTTGGATGATGCCCATAACACCAAGCTTCAGCTGTTGGCCAGTCCTGAAGCGGTTGGGCAGCTGGAGCAGACACCTGTTGTAGGTCCTTTTCCGCTGAATAGTTCTGTTCTGAAAAATGTGTGCAACAAGATTTATGAAACAAATAGCATTAGAGAATCAAGTCTAATGGAGAAGAGCTCCCAATAAAGCCCGCAACAGGACTGGACTTTGGTTAACATAGTGCTGCGTAAGGTAAGTAGAGATGGCAGCAATGCCGTCAAACCTAAATATCACAAAACAGGTGAGTCAACTCAATGCATTCTAAGTCGTCAAATATGCTTTAAATTCCCAGGAGCTTAAAATGGAAATGGATTCCTTCTCTGTCCCACTGAGTTTTGAGCCTTCGACGCATACTCGGGTCACATTTGCAAGATTTTCCCCTGCGACTGTCGCCCCCAATCCTACTGCCCCACTACCTGGCGTACGGGAGAGCTGACGCTGGCTTTGAGAAGTTTTGGGAAGCCGAAGGCAGTCCTCACCAGCCCCGGGACTGACAGGAGGCCGCCCCACACCCAGGATCGGAGCACGGGACGGCAGATTTATGCGGGGCCGAGGCCTCCGCGAGCCCCTCCCTGCTCCGAGCAGAGCGGCCCCTCCCCTCGGCGCGCGCCGCACGCCCCTCCCCTCCGCGGCCGCAGCGGCAGGGGGGGAACCGAGCGCGGTTGCCAGGCGACGGCGCCCGGGCAAGCGGCGCGGGGCCGGCCGAGGCGNGGGGACCGGGCCCCTCCTCCCGGCGGCGCGGCCTCCGTCTGCAACGAGCCTCCCGGGCTGCGCCGGTGGGCGGTGGGCGCGGGCGGGGTCTGCGCTCCGCCTCGCCTGCCCGGGGGCCGCGTTCTCGGCAGCCGCGCCGTTCCGCCGCAGTCTCGCCGGTGCGGGCCGGTCGGAGGCTGGGTCGCGTCTTTTGGGGTCGGTGAACGCGGATCCCAGTTAACTCGGATTCGTCGAGAACCGTGTGATACTGCTTCACCGTTCGGCTTCGGTTTTAACCTCCGGCTGCGGTTCAGCGCGTGGCAGGTTTTGTCGTCCTGGGAAGTAGGATTAGGGGGAAAAAAAAAGCTGTTGGCCGTTTGTGAACTCACACCGTGCTCCCTCCGGCCGCGCCCGGCCCCGCGCTGACGGGGCGCTAACGGGGCGCGAGGCCGAGCGGCGCGTGTTACGGGCGGAGCGAATGTCACCGGTCAAATTATATTTGCTTCTTGCTGGAAAAAATGGGTTAGTGGGAACGTCAAGGTCACCCTCCAATTTAGAACAGTGTAATTGCCGTTGGAATATGTATTTTCCTTTTCACTGTCGTATCTTTCCCGTGTATCGGGTCTTGTGGCTGTTAACGTTGTCTGGACCTGTAATCTGTTTATTTTCTAAAACGATCTGCTGCTTTAGCGAGTTATAATAGAAGCGATCTGTAAAGCTTCCCAAGTCCGTTTCGGTGGAATGACCTCTTTTAGAGGTATTTTAAAAAAATGAAAATGTAGCGGGATCCAAGATCACTGTTCAGAAAGAATGGAAAGGAGGTGTTCAGAAGGTGAATAGATAGCAATAACACTTTATGTGCAGATGAAGTAGTAAGAAATTCTTACTGGCAACTGCTGTGAACGAGGTAAGTTCTGTCTTTTTGTTCTTTGATCTTTCTGGACACCTTTTCAAATGCAAATTATTCCATTGTAGACATCTACTGGTTTTGACTTTCCTAGCCACTTCACAGTTTGCAACTGAAATGTCATTTTGTTAAATGCTTATAATTCTACTATAGACGTGTGAGCATCAGAAATAAAACAAATTGCTGCTGTCACTTGAACTCTGTTACTGTTCCCATCAAGAGTAGAAGCATTGGAGCTTTTGGGACTAAGGAAGGCCGCAGGTAAGTTTAGTTACAGAAACAGGGCTTGGAAAGGTGAAGAAATGTAGCTTATAAACTTAGAAGTTTTCAGGTGTTGCCACATTGTAATTAGTTTAATATATTGATTTGTCCATCTTAGAATGTAAAAAAAAATATGTCTGTAGTGCTGTCTAGAACTCATACACGTTCCTGAGAAAACTGTCCTCTTGATCATGGAATCTACTGCACATAAAGGGCTTTGTTCAGCCATGTGTGCATGTCTTGACAAATATACATTTATATATACATAAAACCATATTTCTTCTAAGTTTATTGTAAAAGGCTGGGGTTTTTTGCTTGGCGTTATAAGTGAATAATGTGTTTGAGTAATAATATTGGTATTTTTAATATTCTGTTATTATCTGTTAATGTGCTTTTTTATTATTGTCCCTTTTTGTTGATAAGCTATATTTGAAACAATGTATTCATGATCAAATCTATAATTTGTCTAGAAGTAAGAATATCTTTACAGATCTAGGCTTCCTGATGGCATGGTATGTATTGCTGTGTTTGATATATTTCAGATTTAGGAAACATTTGGAAGTGCAGGGCTAAGCAGTACAGCTTCTCCTAAAGCTAGGTTTTATTGTTCTGAGGTGAACAATTTATTAATGAGATTGGCCCTACTAAGCAAAACTCTTCATTAGCTGGCAGATTTGCTTCAAACATATATGTTACAGTCTGTGTTTAAATGCTTCAGCTGAGTGTCTTTGTGTTTAAAAGGTAGCTGTTGCATTTCATTTTCTTATGTGATTTAACAATGCTTGCCAGCAAAGCAGGTTGAATCGCCATGTCGAAATAAAATCTAGGCTTTACACAGTTTGTTGTAGGCCTCTTCTAGAATTTCATTAGGATATCATAGTACAGTTTAACTAAAGCCTTTTATAAGTCCTATTGTAGGCCAAGGTGCTTGTTGGTTATGCAGCTGAGAGGTAAGAGCACCTTTTCCACATTCAGTTCATCGGTAGAGAGTCTACTCGTCAAAATCAATATCTGTTCTGCTTATCTGAGTCAAGTTCTTTTTCAGTGTCTGGAGAGGAATGCTCCAACAGGGACAGAGCATCAGTTTAGGCTGAAGATTTTGGACTCGGGTTATTTTTAGTAAGGACATCCACAAGAAATTTGACGTATGTCTTCCTTTAATGAGCCTGCAGACACCTCAGCCAAATCACATAAAGTTAAAACTCTTGAGAGTTTTATAATAAAACTCACACGTGATTTCTCCCTTCTAATGCCTGCCCCCCTCCATTTTTTTTAAGATCAAACATTAATTTCAGAGTCTTTGCCAGGTCTTTCCTTTGTCTGATTCCTAGGTTGTCCTGATTAAAAAAAATATAAAAGAACATGCCTTAAAACAAAGTAACCCACCATGCTGAAGAAACTTACTCTCTTGGACCCGGTCCGTATATAAATCTCCCTTTAGAAAGGTGGAGATGAAGTTGCTGCAGTGTAGGGATTTGCTGTTTTCATTTACAAAAGCAAAGCAGTAGGCCTTCTCTCTTGTCTTCTTGAAGGTGACTTTCCAACTACTTCGTCTCAGAAATGAGCAGTGTTGTCATGATATGAATGAAGGACCCTTAGAACAAAAGAATAATTAGTTTGCATTGGGCGTTAGAAGGTCATCTGGTCTGACACCCTGCTCAGAGCAGACCTAATCAGTGGTGGGCTGACTTTGCTTTTGCAAAAGCAAGGGAATGAGTGTGAAAATCTAAAGTCACAAGATGCCTGTAAGCTCTTCCTGCTACTTTCTGTAAAGGTACTGTCCGATGCTTTCTGATGCGAGCACTCTGTCTGCTTCTGGCATGTTTTTAGCAAACTCTATGGCAGTTGTTTCAGTTCATCAGCAAGTATATGTCCTAAGGCTGTGCATGTCCTGCCTCTTGTTGAATGGCACAGCATGCGAGGTACCACCCAATGTTGTCGAGGCCTTTAGAAATCGAACACCCTGTTTTTTTAGGCTCCTCAGAGATTTTTGGTGAAAGAGCATTTTGTTTAGTCTATCAGAATACTACTCTAAATATTCAATTACAAACTTAGGCTTAGTATAAGATAAGATGGAAAGATGCATCACATCCTTGATGTGGTTTTGACTTAACTGCAGTCACAATGTTTTTTTTCCATCCTGGAGCACTGGGTTATTTGGATCTGCAGAGCTGGTAGTACCAAACAGTCTCCTCTTAGAACATGGAGTAGGAGAACTAGGGTATTGCTTTGGTTTTGGATGATCTTGTTTTATAATCTTCAGTGGTTACACGCTTGTTCCTGTTTTGTGTAATGTTGTCAGCTGAGGTGTAGATGTTGTATTGGTAGGTACAGCAGCTTTGTGAGTAGCAGTAATGCTAGCTTGTAATTGCTTGAGATTGTTAGAGGATGGGTGGAAAGGTGTTATATTACTGTTAGAACAACTTCTTGTGAATGTGTGTTTGCTGTCTACTTTTTTTAAATTACTTTTTTTCACACATCTTTGGAAACATGGTTGAATATCTAATCCAGTAGAGATATTCTTTTCCCTTCACAAGTCTGGCCTTGTGCTCGGCATTACCGCTTCCTGCCACTTCATCTATAATTCCAACTGTGTCCAGCTTGTCCCTCTGAATTTTTACTGATGAATGTGACAAAATGATTGAAGTTCAAGGTGAAAAGCTTAATTTCTATACTACCTTTGCATTTCTCCTGTTTGCACTTGATTTGTGGTTAACTCCTTCACAGGCAGTTTCTATTGATGTGACACATGAGAGCGCTTGCTTTTATGGGCACTCTAAGATGAATATCAGTGATCATTCAAAGTATTAACTGAAATCTGAAGTACCTCAAACATTGAGGTAGTATTGTAGTTTCTAAGTACAGTTTTTCAGGTTGACCCAACTTGACAGTATCCTTAGAATGAGATGGAAAGGGATATCTTCCTACCAGGTTTTCCATTCTATGATATTGCTTCTATCCTATGTTTTGAATTAAATCCTGTAGTCATCACTAGAGCAGAATGGTTTCTTTGGAAGTTTGGGCTTGATAAGGCTGTAGAGATTCATCATGTATCTGCACAGCAAAGAATGCATTGTGTTATTTAATGTTCCAGTTCTACTCTGACATTGGTGTTTAATTGGTTTTATTTTGGGTTTTCAGAAATGTGCCCATGGTCTCTCAGACTTCTGGCTGATGGAAATGCTGTTACTCTTTTCCCTGTGGTCTGTTAACACGATCATGTTCTTTTCCTGGCATTGTCTGGAATGTCTCTAGGTGAATTCTGAGTCTTTTATGGAAGGTTAGCCATGGAAAAATGTCGCATACGTCCTGCCATGCTCTTTAAACTTGCCAGACAGTCCTACAGGGCATACACCCAGTGTTTGTGATGTACAGTACTACAGTGTGAGCAGAGTTAGAAAAATGTGAGTTCTGAGCACCTCTTTGAGGTCTTATTTCTGATGCAGCAAAATGCTGTACTTCTGTTTTGTGTTTCTTAGTGCTGCTTCTGCTCAGCTGGACAGGGAAGTTTTCACCAAGGTCAACCAAAAAAAGATTCGTAACTGCAGCCTGCTGGAACAGTGGTTGATGTGGGAAGTTGGGGCTTTTTGGTTTGGGTTTTTGTTAGTTTGTTTGCTTGTTTTTTTCTTTTAAGGCTTGATCTTGATCACTAGAGTTGTAGATTTTATCTAATGTTTCTCCAATAAAAAGACCATTAAAAAGCAGAGTGGTGCTCATAAACTTTTGCAATCTGGGAAGTAAGTAGTGACTCTTGGATGTAACTCATCTGAATGTCATCACTGCTGAATGATACTCTTGCTCTGGCCTCTGACATGCTGTTCGATAGCCCAGCCTAGTTGCTTGCATTCAGCAATGCTGAAGTGGGAAGAGAAACTGAGGTCCTCAGAGTGGTAGCTACACAACTATTTTCTTGCATGAAAGTGTATAGGTGCATGGAAAAATATAAGTTTTTTGGTCTACCACGATGTTTTTTCCTTGACTTTATGTTGCAGGATGTTGTTCCCATTTACACAGGTGCAATTATTTTTTTGACACACATTGTATACTTGATCTGTGTTTCAAAACAAACATTTATGCCCTAGCCTGTGCCTCATAAAAACTCCCACCCAGTCCCTTTTCCAGCTGGCATGCATGAGCCTGTCAGCCTCTTCTTACTATAGGGAGAGTCATGGACAAGTAGCTTCCTAGCTGAGATGTTTTGTTCTTTGTCTATGGCACAGTTGTGTGAATCTGGGTTGTCATATCCACAGGTATTCTCATCAAATCTGAAAGTGAGCTGGTCTTCTAACTCATTTGCATACCTCACATCATTGGCAGCAACCCTGCATTGCCATAGTTCTTGTACAGCATTCATCATTTGTTTTAAACTGAGAGAAATGTGGTAAAGTGGTTTTGGGCACAGTGGGGTAGAAGTTGGTGAGGAAGAAAAGCAACCAAGTGACTTAAGTTTTTACAACATTGGGGAAGGAAGAACACTATTCTGAATTAGTCTGTGAAATGTATCAAATGATGTGTTGGCAGATTAAGAGCTTGCGTATTTATATATAGGTGTGTCTGTGCCTGCATTTGCGTGTGTGTGGATATGGTGGGATTGTTTCCATCACTGTTCTGTATTGACGGGACACAGGTGGGCACAAGAAGATCAGAAAGGTAAAGCTTAGTGGTATCCCTAAAGTCATTGACAGTTCTGTATATTCTGGTGTGTGGATTCTTCAAATTGAGCTGAACCTCTTCTACTATTACAAGCATTCCCTCAGCATTTGTTAAGAAAGAATATCCCTTCAAGGCTGGGTGATGATGGTGACTGTGTTCACCTTAATTGGTGAGTCAATGCTGAAAATCTTACTTTGCTCCTTGCCTCTGTAGCAGAAGTATGCGAAGTCACATTCCTTGCTCTTCTGCTCCAAAGGTTGAGGGAGAGAGATACAGAAATAGGAATGGCAAATCTCCTCTCCTCTCCTCTCCTCTCCTCTCCTCTCCTCTCCTCTCCTCTCCTCTCCTCTCCTCTCCTCTCCTCTCCTCTCCTCTCCTCTCCTCTCTGAATTGACTTGGAAAGGAGGAAGTTTATAAATAAAAATTATTGCTAGCCAGCAGGCTATTTTTCAGTTGTGGTTTCAGTAATAATTTTCAGGACAAGGAGACCTGCTAGAACTTTGCTTTAGACTTAGTGTGTATCCGTGTTGTATTTCAGAAAAGTCATGATGAGTAGAAACGAGTAGAAGAAAATAAAATATTTTTCTTGTCAGCATTCTGAGTTTGGCTTGATAAAACAGTACACAATATTACGCCTTTGATTTGTAGAAATTTAAGATCTCTCTGTTCTGTTCATCAAAATGACAATGTTGAAACTTCCTATTAATGTGTTGAGGCTGGCACTGCGTAGTAAAGTAAGAAAAAAATCCATTAAACTGAATCAAAATGCTGTCATTTATATGGCTCTCATTATCAAGGGACTAAAAATTCTGATCTGCTGTTTTCATACTTCTGTTAAAAATGCTATTTTACTTGGTGCATGCTCTGGGAATACTAGATTATACATGTCTAAATGTACAAATAAGCTGCAGGTCTGTGCTTAGGCCTGTGGTTTAGACCATCTTTTATATAACAGAGAAACAAGTTGGTTTAATTTGTTAGATTAAAAAGTACAAAAAGTATTTGAACATGTGCTTATTTTAAGTACCTTAAAATAAGAGGATTCCTTTTAAATAAGGAAGAATCCTTTTTTCTCAACAAGCAAAGCAATATAAGTGATGTAAATGTCAGATATTTACATCAAAAGCCAGCTGATTTTATCTTGGTTAAAGCCCAATATACTCATTTTCCTTCACTGAGTGACTTGTATGTGTTTTAATGGAAGCTATTTCAGATATATGCTATGTATCTGTCAATGATTTGATGCCTGTATGAGTGTTGTTTGTTGAGTACAAAAGCTTTGAGGACAGTCCTAATGAAAATATTTAAAATACAGTTTTAAAAGGACTAAGAGGGCAGAGTTCTTTATTCTTAGCCCTGCTAGGTAAATTCAGAGTGCTTGGTCATGTAATCTTGTTGACACTACTGAGACGTGCACTCGAAACTGTCACTACAAGTTATGACTATTGTATTTTTGCAGAAACATTATATTTTGGAGTCACTTTAATTTCAAAATGGCCAACTTAAGCAAGAACCCGTTTTATCCTGTTTTCCTACAATTTTGCAACGTTTGATGCAGTAAATGAAAAATACATTAAGCTGCCACATTTGTTATATGCTGGAAAGAATTCATTCTCAGGTTCAAAAAATAAATTGTTAAAAAGTATTAATACCTGTTGAATTACAGCAGGCGTATTGCTGTGGTATGCATGTGTAAATGGTAATGTATTCCTGTTATCTGTGCTTAAAATAATGATAAACGTGGAAACTTGGTGGTACAAGGTGTATAAACACATAGGCAAAACTCTACAAGTAGTCAACCCTTTTTCTTTTCATTGGGGACAAAAGAGAATTGCACATAATGTCCTGCAGTGCAACTCTGCCAGTTTTTTTAATCAATTCTGAAATACCCAAATGTTAATTTTAGAGTATTTTCTGCTTTTCTTCAGTTGTGAATCTGTCCCAGCAGATGTGTAACACCTCACTGTATAATTAGAATGAGAAAATGCTACCATTTTTATTTGTGACTCATACACTGTGTCCGCTTTAAGCGCTTCTTTCTCAGCAGATAAGATAATTCACTGCCGCAGAAAATATTCAGAGCAGTGAGCAGTTAATGTGCAATATCTGTATGGCTTCTGAAATAAGAGCGCAACGAGAAGGTTGTGTGTTCACTGCTGTGAAAACACCACTGTTGAGTTGTGTCATTGTTTTCAGGAGCACTGTACAAATGTGGTTTCCAAAACTGAGGACCTATCTGAAATCCAGGGCTGTCTCTGCAGCTGGAGGTGCTCTTTGCCACTGTCCGCTGACAATGACTGCTGCCTAACAAATACCATTTTGTCACGTCCCTGAAGACTTGTGCAGTGCTTCTCAGGGTTTAATTTTTCTGGTTTGTGCTGCAGGCCCTAATTGTACCGTCTTTTAAGTGGCACTGAGTAGTGCACTGGGGAAGTCTTTAAAGAACACAAAACGGTACTCTGAGCATATTTAGAGTAGACCCTGGTCTGTACTGTAGCACACTGCAGTGTTGAAGATCCTGTTGGACATAGAGTCTCAGAACACTGAATCATGTTTAAAAAGTCTTTTTTTTCTCTTTGTGTCTGCTCAGATTGTTTCCATGGTTTTAGACTCTTAATATACTGTAATCACTATGTATGAAACAAGGAAGTTGTCATCTTTTGTGTTTGTAGGGTTATCCACTGTCTGCATAGAAATCATGAGGCGTAGCTGCAGAAGACCTGCAGTGCTCATACCTGTTGTGTAGTTGTGAAGATGGTACGTTTCGTTCATTCATGCCTTGCAGAACAAGTACCCGGAAATCTTGCTAGGATTATGCAGTTTGTGTGGCAGTCTGTGTTGTTATGATTTGGTTGCTCATGGTGCGTGAGCTAGCGATGTGAAATAGTTAGGATATGTGTCTTTGTATGCTTCACTCAGCTTCTGGTGATGTAGAAGTAGCCACAGTAATGAAAGTCCTGGCTGCGGTTTAGAACAACCCTCTTCCAGAAAGATGCCTCTTCCTGTGTGCATGCCTGACAGGGTAGGCTCTGTACTGAGGAGCCAGCAATCAGCGAGTGCAATGAAGATACTAAGACATTAACATTTATGCTGAGTCCATGCAGGGAATAACTTAATTTTCTTAATAAAAACTGTGCCAGGTTTTTAGTTCATGTGAAGATGTTTATCTTGACAGTTCAGGAAATCCCAACGGAGAAATTTGCAATATTTATTCCTCACTGTGCGTGTGGAACTCCTCTGGATGTTACCATTGCGTGTGTCAGTATTCAGTTAGATCTTTTTTTTTTTTCTTGGAGTATTAAAAAACTTAATAAGTATGTCTATCTCAAAAATATGCAGGGAAAACAAACCCTCCCCAGTCTTAAAATAAATACTGTGGAATCATTGTCATCTGTATTTATTGTCCAGGTGAGAGAGACATTTGAGAAAATACTTGGAGTGGAGTTTTTTTTCTTTTTTGGTTTTTTTTTTTTTCATTTTGTACTTTAGTTTCTGCAATGACAGAAAGCAAATAAAGCTGCTTAAGAAGTTGGTGAAAAGAGGTAGTAAATAAAATAGTTTTCATTTAATGCTGTGTGTGTTGTATGATCATCTTGTTGCAGGTCACAGCTCAGAGCACTCTGAGATAGTGGAAAGGCAGTGCCATAAGGGACCAAAAGGAAGTTGTGTGATCCATTCTTTTACCCTGTTTTCTCTGATTCCATTGGTCCTGCTGAAATGAACAGGTTTTGAATAGAGTATTTCTAGCACCAGCTTTTTAATAGTAATTCTTATTTGAATAGTAATTGTTAAATAACTCCCAAGTGTTTTTTCTTAACTATTGCAGTTCTGTTTTACTGAGCAGACATTGTCCTTCTGTTTTAGTACCAGCAAAATTGAATAGATGCTTTCAGTTTAGTCCTTTATGAACAGCATATAGATAACTTTGCCTCATTTTTTTCCTCTGAATCACGTTATCAGTTCTACTAGTCAGTCGTGACTGTGGTGAAAGAGGTGTTTAGTGAGAAAACTTGGTTGCTTAGCAATGAACATTACGAGAATTAGAATTTTAAAGGTGCAGTATATATATTTCTGAGTTATAGTGTCTTCAAACCAGAAACTGGTAGTAGCTTTATTTTCCCTCTTTAAGCATGTGTTCATATTTGTCTGTCTTTGGAGAGAGTGTAAGTCATACTGTAAAAACACTAAAATTTCAGGAGTACAGTGCTGTTGTTTGTAGTCTCTGAGGTGAGCTGTTACTCCATCTTTGAGAAAATTTTGAGGCACGCTGACTCATTTCTCAGTTTTGTAGTTATCAGCAGAATCAAGTGTTACTCAAATTATTTATGTTTTTTAACGTTTGTTCTGTTTTTTTCTTGTAAGTGAATTAAAAAAAAATTGTACTCCTGTGTGATAACTCCTTAATGCATCTAACTTTTAAAAATGTAAGGTACAAGCAAAAACAGAACAAAGAAGTGGAAGATTATCTGCAAGGATTTTTCTGTAAACTGATTATTAGTGCTTAAAGTGAGGGTAAAGGCAATGAGAGAATAGAGAATTCCTGGTGGATCGTCTATTGCTTCCAGAAATAGAGCTCAACTAAGATATCACTGGTCAAAGACGGCCTGAAAGCTGTCATTTTATCTTACGTGATTGAGGAGTTGCTTTCACAAAGCTAAAGGTAATCCATAGTTCACTGTTGTACTGTTAAGTCTGATACTGCCCTGACAAAGATACACCATGTGTGCAGGCTAACATTATAGGCAGAGTTGATATTATCACTTTGTCTCCTCATTTTATCCTCCTCCTCCCATATTCCTTCTGTAAAGGGTTCCAGAGTCTTATCACTGTTTCCTTTTGTCTTTATTCTGAACTACATTACTGGAGAGTCAATTCAAATGGCTTGAAATGTTTATTTGCTTTGTAAGCTTATCATCTACAGACCTTATCTCAGAAGTGAACTGAAGATAATAGGAAAGATTTTTATCTCCAAGGCAAACAAAACACACAAATAAATAAAATTTCAATCTCAGACATTTACCTAAAATTGCTCATTTGTGAACATACATATTCTTAGAATACCTCCCTCTAACAGGTAAGTTCTTTCTGGTGTCACTGGAAGTGTGGGTTGAAGCTCATTACGTTCTGATGTGACCACAGAGCAGATGTGGGAGTGCAGTTTGTAGAGCATTACTGTTTGGCCTGTTTAAGGTAACTGCTTATTACTGTGTAAATGTTTTGCAGATTAATAGTCTTTGTTTCACTCTGAGGCAATTCTAGGGGTTTTGTTGTTATTAGGCCAATAAGGACCTTAGAGATCCTTTGACATTTCTGTGGTTTTGATAATCCAGTTCTGTCACCTGTTGTTCTCTGAAGCACTCCCACAGGCAACACAAACCCTCCATTTAATGTGGAGAGATAGACAAGTAAGAAAGCTTTCTAAGATGAGTGGTGTATCAGGAGCTAGGATTTTCAGCATCTTATTACCTAGAAACAAAAGGATATCAAAATTCAAATAAGTTTTGACTTACGTGTACACCGGTGGTTCTTTCATTTGATTCTTTTGTGGCTTATAATGCTGTGAGAAAAGTCCATATGTGGGGGTTTTTTAGGGGAAAAAAATTCAGTGTTTCATTTTAAAGATTTTTTTTGTTTGGAAGAATTTAGTTTTATGTTTATTACACTGATTTAGTAATGTAAAACAAATACATTTGTGTGTGTGTCAGCATTTCCATTTTTGTCTTGATTTCAGTTACTTAACTTTGTTCTTTAAAAAAATATTTTTTTTAGGCAATCAGATATATAATGAAATGAAGTGAACAATGTCAGAGACGCTTTTCTCTAGGCTACACCATAGACTTTGACCTCTCCATGAGAGAGCCTAACACTTATTTTTAGTCCTTAGTGTACCTCACTGGAGTTACACTGCTGTATGTTAGGGGAGTATTTCTCCTATTATTTGCAGTTTTGGTAGACCACGGTAGTTAAAGAAGAGCCACTGTGGTCTCTTGGAGATAGGAGTCAGATTTGTTTTAAAAGCATTTGAATACAAGTGTATTTGATAATATCTTGTATATAAATAATTCATGTACTTGGTCAGAGTACTTGCACTCTTTTGAAGAGAATTTTGTCATCTTTAATGCTTGCTTATAGCCTGAGAGAGTGGAAGAGACATGAAAGGAGAAGAAAAAGGTGCATGAAAGAGATATAAATTTATTCTTAGTTACACTAGTGGCCCTCAACCACCCCCTCCAAAAACCCCACCCTCATGAGTTATACTGTTGTGATTGGTTTGTTTGTTTATTTATTTATTTACTTACTTACTTATTTATTTATTGTAACTTCTTTTTTGATGCATGAGGAGCTTATTAGGAAAGGATGTCTTTGAGCAATCTCTGTCACTGTGCCAAAGTCATGGCTATTTTGTGTCGCACAGAAATCCTGGGAAAAAGCTTTTTGTGCATCCACAGCTCATATCTGCTGCATTCGTCAGAACGCAAAGGTAACTTGCTAGACTTGTTAAAAAACAAAGGTATGTTGGAAAAGTGTGTCAGTACTAGGTCTTTCTTCTGTGACTGCTGTTTAAATCATAGAATCATGCTTCTTGTGTCGCTTCAGATTCCATGTTGGCTGACTGCAGTCTGCAGGATCTGTAGCTTTGAACTGTGGCACTTTCAGGAGTGTGGTACCTTTTAATTTTTCTGTCTTTCTATCTGTTTTCTCTTTGTCTGTAGTTACATCTGAAAGAGGAGACTTTAACAAAAGCAAGGTTTATCAAGATGAGGAAGTAGATTTAAATAGATGGTCTCTTCAAGACGAAGAGCAACGAAGCTGGTGAAGGGGCTGAAGAACAAGTCTTACGAGGAGCAGCTGAAGGAACTGGGGATATTCAGCTGTGAGAAGAGGAGGCTGAGGGGAGGCCTTATTGCTCCCTACAGCTACCTCAAAAGAGGTTGTAGAGAGGAGGGAGCTGGCCTCTTCTCCCAAGAGACAGGGGACAGGACAAAGGGGAATGGCCTCAAGCTCCTCCAGGGGAGGTTCAAGCTGGACATCAGAAAAGAATTTTTTACAGAAGAGGCCATTGGGCACTGGAACAGGTTGCCCACAGAGGGGGTTGAGTCACCATCCCTGGAGGTATTTAAAAGATGGGTGGATGAGATGCTCAGGGCCATGGTTTAGTGGTTGATAGGAATGGTTGGACTCAATGATTCTAGAGGTCTTTTCCCACCTAATGATTTTATGATTCTGTGATTCTTAAAGACTATTACATCCTTCTTGTTATCCACATGCGATCCTGCATTCCACAGTCTGCTGTTTTACAGAGAGGCAGAAAGTGGGACTTGCAGCTTTCTGAAAGTAGGCTTCTAGCTAATTACTTTGGTAATCAGTTTTCTCTAGTTAACTGCATTTATATCTAGGTCTTAGCTTTCCATTTTATCTAAAATGTGCACTACTGTAGGTACAATTCCTTTTAACTATTACTCAAAGGCTTCATGACCTCAGTTCAGCCCTTTACAGGTCACTCGAATCTTCTTGTTTGGCAGACCTCTCAGTAGAACTCATTGGACAATTTTTCTTCTAGTATAAGACAAGAATTGTGAGCTTCTATTCTGACTTTCTGACAAAATGCAGTAATACCTATCCTCAATTTTGGAATTTTTGGTGCACTAGATGCAGTAAGCAGAGCACAAGTTGATCATTGTGTAGAACCTTTGTTCATAGAATCACAGAATAGTAAGCATTGGAAGGGACCTTAAAAATCATCTAGTTCCAACCCCCCTGCCATAGGCAGGTACATCTCACTAGGTCAGGCTGTCCAAGGCCCCATCCAGCCTCGCCTTGAACACCTGCAGGAATGGGGCATCCACAACTTCCCTTGGAAACCTGTTCCAGGACCTCATCGCTCTCATAGTCAAGAAATTCTTCTTAATGTCTAGTCTAAACCTGCTCCTCTCCAGTTTATACCAGTTCCCCCCCGTCCTATCACCACAAGCCCTTTATAAATAGTCCCTCTCCAGCATTCCTGTAGGCCTCTTCAAGGTACTGGAAGGTTGCTATAAGGTCAGAGCCCTCTCTTCTCCAGGCTGAACAAACTCTACTCTCTCAGTCTGTCCTCATATGGAAGGTGCTCCAGCCCTCTGACTGTCTTTGTAGCCTCCTCTGGTCCCGTTCCAACAGTTCCTTATCCTCCTTATGTTGAGGATTCCAGAACTGGACACAATACGCCAGATGAGGTCTCACAGGAGAGGAATAGGGGGGCAGGATCACCTCCCTCAACCTGCTGGCCATGCTTCTTTTGATGCAGCCTAGGACACGGTTGGCCCTCTGGGCTGCGAGAGTACACTGCTGGCTCATGTCAAGCTTTTCATCCACCAGCAGTCCCAAGTACTTCTCTGCAGGGCGGCTCTCAATCACATCATCTCCCATTGCGTAACTGAAATTGTGGATCGCCCCAACCCAGGTGTAGGACCTTGCACTTGGCCTTGTTGGACCTCATCAGGTTCTCACACAGGCCCACTTCTCCAGCCTGTCCAGGTCCCTTTGGATGATATCCCATTGTTTTGGTGAGACAACTGCACCACTCAGCTTGGTGTCATCTGCAGACTTGCTGAGGGTGCACTCAATCTTGCTGTCAGTATCATTGATGAAGATATTAAACAGCAGCGGTCCCAGTATGGACCCCTATGGGACACCATTTGTCACAGATCTCCATCTGGACTTTGAGCGATTGACCACTACTCTTTGAATATGACCATCCAACCAATTACTTATCCACCATACCATCCAGCCATCATATCATCTCTCTCCAATTTAGAGAAAAGGATGTTCTGGGGGATCGTGTCGAGAGTCTAGCTAGATCACATCCGTCAGTTTACCCTTGTCCATTGCTGTGGTTACCCCATCATAGAAAGCCACTAAGTTGGTCATACAGGATTTGCCCCTGGTGAAACCATGATGGCTGCCACTAATCACCTCCATGTCCTCCATGTGCTTTAGCATTTCTAGGAAGATCTGTTCCATGATCTTCCCAGGCACAGAGGTGAGGCTGACAGGTTGGTAGCTCCCAGGGTAGTTCAGCTAGATCTCATTATTGAGCTTTACATGTCCAGCAGACAGCTTGCAGTAAATATAACTTCTCAGTTCTGGAGTTAAACCCTTCCTG
Organism: Piaya cayana; assembly: GCA_013389865.1. Taxonomy (NCBI): domain Eukaryota; kingdom Metazoa; phylum Chordata; class Aves; order Cuculiformes; family Coccyzidae; genus Piaya; species Piaya cayana. The sequence goes on from WAAB01000678.1 coordinate 29,496, forward strand.
AAAGAGGCTGAAGCGGTTGGCGTTAAATTTTGTGCAGGCTGGAACTCCACACAGTTATTCCTGCGGTGCAGGCTGTAAAGACAGGTTTCTAGTGACAGTGGTGGGTAGTTCACGCTTTTCTATTCTATTATCTTTAAATATTACTGGGATTCTCCATTAATTCCAGCTGCAAGTTTGCTGTACGGGAAATATTTTTCTTTTTTTTGTATGAAGAGTAACTAGGGGAGGGAGAGTTTAATTTGTGGTTAAAGGGACAAGATAATTATATGCTTTATTATGATCAGTTTCTACACAGAACTGTGAATGACTAGGGACTTCTACTGACTTGTAAACAAAACAACTGTCATTGAGTATTGTACAGAATTTGTCAAAAGCTAATTTGTTTGCTTATTTTTCTTTTAGGAACTTCATGTTGGTGTTGTTTATGCCAGAACATAGTAAGCACGATAAATTAACTCCAGCTTTGTGTAAATTTTAACTGGCCAACATGATGCAATGGAGTATGAATTCGAGGTGGTTTTGGAAATGAAGGAGAACTCAGCTCTGGCTGCAACCTGAACGTGATGACGGCCTGGTCTATGGTAGGGAAGCTGAAAATGGAGAAGAGGCACTCCAGAGAAGACAGAAATGTGGAACAAGATGCTGGGGGATGCAGTGCTGAATCTGAGGAATGGACAAGCTCAGAAAGTGAACCTGAGCAAACGTACTTCAGAAGTAGCTGTAGCAGTACTCAGTGGAGAGAAAAAGAGGTTCCCACTAAACTGCATCGGCCACTTTGTCGGTCTCCGTGTTTGGATCGCCCAAGTTTTTCACAGAGCAGTATCACACAAGACTTGAAGCTAGATGAATGCAAACCAAACTTGGACAAGGAATACCAAGCTAAAATGGATTTTGCTTTAAAGCTTGGGTATGCAGGAGATCAGATCCAGGCTGTACTGAATAAACTGGGAGCAGATGCGCTTATCAACGATGTTTTGGCAGAGCTTGTGAGACTTGGCAACAAGAGCGAGTCAGAGGGACAGAATAGTGCCAGCAGTACCACGGGTGCTCTGCTGCCAAGAGGCCCTTGTCCAAAGGAAATTGCAAGCCCTGAATTGTCACTTGAGGATGAAGTTGTGGATAACAGTGATAACTTGAGGCCAATTGTCATTGATGGAAGCAATGTGGCTATGAGGTGGGTCTCCCTCTTGCAACACTTGAAAATAATAAATCACTAAAGGATTAATGAGAAAAGTTAATATTGATGCCAAAGTAATTTTAAGATGTGTAGTGTATTTACACTGATAATACATTTTTATGGACTCTTTAGTCCAAGCTTTTAATTACGTTGTTATTCCTTTATATGTAGTCTGTACTCCAATTCCTCCCTCTCTGTCTTTCCAAACTAAGTTCTCCTCTGCAATCTTTTGGTTTAGCAATCTAGCTGTAGTGTGTATTTGAGATCCTGCTGGTTGAGCCCACTCAGAGTTCCAACTGATTTTGCTGTGTCAGTACGGGGATATGCGTGAGCCAGATGTGCTGACTCACGTAGTGGTGGTGCTTGTCATTTCAGATGGGTGTGCATGCGCACTTGGCTGCTTGGGCCAGCACTAACTCGAGAGACACCTGTCTAGTGCCACTTTGGAGTGTGTCTGTTGAGTCTCCAGTACAGCTAGCCAACATTTGTTTATTACAGAGAAAGCAAGGTTTTTTTTTGTGTGAGGGAGTTTATGCAGTCCGTTTAGTGATTGGCCACAGTTTTTTCAGGAAGTATTTGCAGAAGAGATTTCCTTTAGTGTTTTTGTTAGGGGTATTGAGTACTCCAGAGTTTTGAAATTCAAAACCCCCCAAGTCCCATAAGAATATTATACATACAGGATTTTCCAGTGCCAGGTTGTGGTTACATCAATCTAAAAGATGTTTCTATAAAGCAATGTCACCAATATTGGATTTACCTATTTTCCTTCCTTTTTTATTTTTTTTTCCTGTGCATACTGAATTTGCAATTTTTGTGCTGCTCGAGTTACTCCTGAGCATATGGCAGCACATAAGCGTGTGTGCACTCTTACTTTTGCACAGCTTAGAGCTGATGCTCTGCTTGTAGAACTGCACAATACTTTAATTTGGAAGGATCCTGTAAGGATCATAAAGCCCAACCTGTGACAAAATGCATATTCACATGAAAATTTAAAAGAATATTAAATTCTGTAAAAACTGAAATGTACAAACATCTAAAGATAAATACTGTAGCTACACTGCGGCTTCTGTATTCATTATTTAAGTTTCAACTTAAACACCGGTGATCCATAGGCCGTAGTTATACATACGGTATTAGACTTCAAGGTTCCTTTTTTTTGCATTTGAGTCCAGAAAGAGCAGGTATTTAGCATTGCTAGAGTCCACTAATCTGTAGTGGAGCTCTACACTAATAATAACAGCAGCAACATTGAAGTAAAATTTTGACTGCTAATCCATAGAATGCTACTAAAGACAACTTTAATAAGATGCAAATCTCTTAATTATGCAGCACCTACTCTACAGACTGAGAATATCTGAAAAGTGCAAGGCTTAAAAATGCTGCAGTTACCGATAATGCAAATTATTTTTCCTCAAGTAGTTATAATACTAATTGAAAAGAACCAGCAGCCATAGTTCTTACTACAAAATTCTATGGTGTAGCTGTAGTATATGCAGTCTGTTTTTCAGACAAAGAAAATTTTGACTTGCATCTAAATATGAAATGCAGCCATAACGCAAAGATCGGTGTCTCTCACCTGTGCAGTCTAACTGCTAAGGGCATTATAATTAAATATTGCCATCTTTTCATATATTCTCTTGCTAACTTATTATTCAGGCATTCCTAAACTATTTCATAAACTGATGTTTCAGTTCACTCTATGTCTAACAAATTAAGGTAGGTGCACCATGAGGCAGACTGAATAAGATTTGTAATTAAGAGTTGACTTAGTTTCTGTCAAGCCTCTAAAGAATTCTTTTTCCTTTGCAGAAACTTCTTAGGCCTTTTTCAGTAGCTCAACAAGCAAAATGAAAAAGTGGAAAACTTTCATGTTTATTTTATTTTTCCTTTTGGGATAGTGAAATTTCACTGCTTTTAGAGTTTTTGGTCACAGTATTCCTGTAATCTTATAGCTGACTAGCTCTGGACAATTCTTTTTCCAGTCATATAAGCTGGTACAATGAAAAGGTTTACCTCTCTCTATAGACATTTTTTCATCTTTTATCCTTAGACCATGGCACCTTTAGAAGGAAAAAACCCACAAACCACCACAACAACAAAAAACAAAGCCATACATAGCTTTTGTCCTTGCTGTTTCTAAAACTTTTGCATCTTCTTCAGCCATGGGAATAAAGAAGGATTTTCCTGTCGGGGAATTCAACTGGCTGTTGATTGGTTTCTGGAAAAAGGACATAAAGATATCACTGTGTTTGTCCCTGCCTGGAGGAAAGAACAGTCTCGACCTGATGCACCAATTACAGGTAACGGATCAAGACTTGCCTTGTCTTGGTCAAAAAGAAATACCATTGCATTAAAACACAACCATGTCATCGTTCTGGTGGAAACTTCACACTGGGCTGTGGATTTGATGTTGCACTCAACTGTTTGTTCAAAACCACAACCATTTCACTGATGAGGAAATAAGCATTTAAGTATCTGCAGCTGTAAGCAATGCTGGGGTTTTGTGACATTACTGGATCGTTTCAACACTTTTGCAAAGTAGTTGTCATAATTTTCCCATTAGCAAACATTATGAAGCACATGAGGATGGATTCCTAGTTGCTGTGTGAGTACAGATTAAATCATATAAGTCCAGGGACTCAGTAGGGTTATCTTGAATGCAGAAGAGCCAGGGGCATGTGTTCTGACCTGCAGAATTCCTCATGTTTTACACTAAACTAACAAGGCGGCTATTGTAATACAGTTCTTGATGTGATCAGTGAGTAAAGGTACATGGTGGTTTACAGAGGCGGAGAGTGAGTATGAAGCTTAAATATTTAATGTTTACCTAGTGCTTTGAAACCTCAGAAATAAAATGCCACTCCGCATCTAAATATATTTCAATGACCATGGGGACAGTATATGAACATAATGACAAAATACTTTGTCACTAAAGAGGGCAAGAAGTTTCATATTTCAGAGGCTGCATTTCTTTCTTTTACAACCTGCTCAACTGAAATTTTTTTACAGATCAAGAAATCTTACGTAAATTGGAGAAAGAAAAAATTCTTGTTTTCACCCCATCTCGAAGAGTTCAGGGAAGAAGAGTAGTTTGCTACGATGATCGATTCATAGTAAAACATGCCTTTGACTCAGATGGTATAATTGTGTCAAATGACAACTATCGGGATCTTCAAAATGAAAAACCGGAATGGAAGAAGTTCATAGAAGAGCGGCTGCTCATGTATTCTTTTGTGAATGACAAGTATGGGGTTTTTTCTTCAAAAGTAAGAGAATTTGTTAATTCACAATACTCAGTAAAAACTGAAATTCACATTTCACTTCTTCCCCTTCAGATTTATGCCTCCTGATGATCCTTTGGGACGCCATGGTCCAAGCCTTGAAAATTTCTTAAGGAAAAGGCCAGTTATTCCTGAACATAAGAAACAACCGTGTCCTTACGGTAAGTGCCTAAGTCTGATTGATATGTTTTATTCACAGGTAGATGAGGCCAGCAATTAACATCTTGTCACTACTTAAAAAAAAAAAAAAGCCATTTTTCATGTAGCCATCGTAGCACGGTCCATTTTTAACAGATCTACCTTGTGGATAGCATAGATTTTGCTATTTTCTTTCAGTTTGTATTCAAGGAAGGGGCGTAATAACTATAGTAACTGTGTTAGAGCTGTTTTGTTTTATTAGCACTGTGTATGTTATCATTATTGAAATTGTGAGCCAGTGAGAGGAAAAGTGATGTGGCTTGCCCTTGATGCAGTGATATACCTGGATAGAGGTAGCAGAGTTTGACTGCCTGTGTATACAATGTATATAATTATTCATTAAGGGGATTCATCTAGGAATATCACTGTGGAGAAGATAGGAACCGTGTAAAGAAAAAAGATAGCAACTGGTGGTATAGATTAATTTTTGGTTATTTAACCTGAAAACATTTTTCTTCCAGGTAAAAAGTGCACCTATGGGCACAAATGTAAATATTACCACCCAGAACGGGCAAACCAGCCTCAAAGGTCAGTAGCGGATGAGCTTCGGATAAGTGCCAAATTATCTGCTGTGAAAACTATGAGTGAGGGAGCCTTGGCCAAATGTGGCACAGGGCCATCCAGCTCCAAAGGAGAAATCAGTTCTGAAGTGAAACGCATTGCCCCAAAACGTCAGTCAGATCCAAGCATTAGATCAGTAGCTGTGGAACCTGAGGAAAAGTTATCGGTAGCCCGGAAGTCTGAGGCCAGCTCTGTCCCGTCTCTGGTTTCTGCATTAAGTGTACCAACGCTCCCTCCACCAAAAAGCCATGCAGCCGGTGCATTAAATACTCGTTCTGCAAGCAGTCCAGTGCCAGGTTCCTCACAGTTCATGCATCAGAAATCCTCACTGGAACATATGTCCAGTGTGCAATATCCTCCTATACTTGTCACCAATAGCCATGGCACCTCAGTGAGCTATGCTGACCCGTATCCCAAATACGAATCAGTGGGGGACCATGGCTATTACTCCTTACTCAGTGATTTCTCCAACTTGAGCATAAGTAGCATCCGTAACACAGATTATTATGGGGCTGATATGGACCAGGGCATGTATTCTAGAAACTCAAGCCCCTGTCCTGACAATTGCTTAAGCCATACAAGTAATGATTCTTATTCCTCTTACAATGACTTGTATCTGGGTGTAGCAGATGCCAGTCCAGAAGACAATGTGAAGATCCACAGACTGCCATCGCAAAATCGTCTGCAGCCTTTTTCCCATGGTTACCATGAAGCCTTAAGTAGAGTTCAGAGTTACGGAACTGAAGAGCCTAAGCAATCCCTTCGCAAACAGTCAGTTTCCCACTTAGGCCTACATGCCCAGCATCCAGTGGTTGGAGCACGGTCCAGTTGTCCAGGAGAATACCCTGTGCCTCAAAATGTTCACCCATCAGCTGCACAACCAAGCCGTGCCTTGGTCATGACAAGAATGGACAGCATTTCTGATTCACGGCTCTATGAAAGTAACCCAACCAGGCAGAGGCGGCCACCTCTCTGTCGAGAGCAGCATGCTAGCTGGGATCCACTGCCGTGTGCATCAGATTCATATGCTTACCACTCGTATCCACTGACTAACAACCTCATGCAGCCGTGTTACGAACCGGTGATGGTAAGAAGCATGCCTGAGAAGATGGAGCAGCTCTGGAGGAACCCCTGGATCGGAATATGTGGTGAGCCACAGGAACCACATATCATCCCAGAACATCAGTATCAGACATACAAGAACCTCTGCAATATTTTCCCTCCAGGCATTGTCCTTTCTGTGATGGAAAAGAATCCCCACATGACAGATGCACAACAGCTGGCAGCTATGATTGTTGCCAAATTGAGAACAGGGCGTTAAAGCATCACAGCCTCTCTTGGATAAATGCAATCATAGAGCATATAGGGCCTAGGAGAAGACTGAAGCAAAGAAGGAAGGGGCCAATCTGTTGTAAATATTTTCTACTAAGAGAGTATAAAATTCTGTACATGGTAACATGCGTGTATACGCTGAGGCACTAAGTAGGAATTGATTATATTGTACATTTTAAGATTTTAAATATAGGGATTTTTATTAGTATTTTAAAGGAAATGCATACCTTGCTGCATGGATAGCTCATCAAGAACAGTGTCACATTCAGTGTCACAAGGCTATTACAACTCAATCACTTCTAGCAATTATATTGCATGTATTAGTGTACACTTTCAGTTTGCTTATAAATGCCTGATGGGCCTTTAAAAATATGCTCTATACACACCTAGACAACTTTTAGGGTTTCAGCTTTGTCATTTGACACTGCCTACTGGCATATTAAATATTGAAGTAAAAGGAACCTTGACAAAAATTAGAATACTCAAATTATAAAAGGAAAAATTGATTTCAGCTTTTGAATGTCAACATTGTTGGCACTTAAATTTCAAAATGATTCTCCAAGAGTTTGAGTATCTATTACATTATCCAAAATGTTGGCTCAGTCCAACAGAAGCCAACTAGTTCATGGCACTGGGAACAAAACATGAAGGACTGTGAAGGTAGGAGTGCCACTCCACAAACTAAAAGATGTTAAACTGTAGCATCTCTCTTCAGAATGGCCTCTCTACCCTGCAGGGAGCAGCTGCTTGCTGAAGAAGCTTAAAGCAAATGGTTAGTTGTACATTAACTGGATTGCTTGACCTGAAGCAGCAGGAACTGGATGCTAGCATGGAAGCTCATCCATAACTACAGTCCTTTGGGGAACAAGGACGGTGTGTGGAACACTCCAGACGGCTGCACAAGATACGGCTGGGTTGGGGGTTGAAGGCTTCTTCTGGAAAAAGAGATGCTACAGTTTGTGTGTGTGGCAAAGCTGGCCTAGTGTTTGCTCCTGGGATCCACGCAAAGGTGTGCATTTGCCTGGTGAAGGCTTTAGAGTGCCTGTTTTAGCGGGCCTGTGGCATTGTTTGCGCAACTGGTATTTTGCTCAGGGTGGGAACCTTTGTAGCTAAATGTCTCCAAAAGAGACGTTATTGTTTTTTAAGCTGCACTGACTGGACGCCCTTTTTTGACTCTGCTGTATATTTCCACATTTCAAAGCATTACTAACTCGGCACGGATCGAGCTAGGACTTGTTGACTTCTACTGTAGTTTTTTCATGAAAGTTGAGAAGGCCTGGTTTATGGCCTTTTGTTTCTTCATGAGAAGGTGTGACACTGCCTAAATGTTTCTTACTGTGAAACACACGGAACGCGAGGCTGCAGTCAGGGTTGTTTCTGGTGTTTTGATAATGGCTTGCATGCTGCTTTCTTGTTCTCTGTCTGAGGAACAGAGTTCTACCATTTCCTCCATTTGTGTTGCTGTAGTGGTTGGTTTGATTCAAAATATCTTCTTGGCTCCTTACGTGCAAAATATGTTCCTGTTATACCAAAAAATAAAAAAATCCCCAAACTACAACAAACCATAATTGCGGGTGCAACTTCAGTTAATTTACTGACATTTGATAATCATATTATTTCACACAGAATCAATATTCTTGTGTTGGTACAGGTTACATTTATGATGACTGTGTCATTATGTATTTAAAATGCATTAACTTGAAGGTGATTCTGCGTTTACGCTTGGCATTTAAAAATAATTTAAATTTTAATTAATCATCACCTCTGCTATTTAGAAAAAGTAAGTTTTCAGAGGCTCGAAATATTTGGGGAAAACAGATTTAACTCGACCATGTTTCAAAAACATTTCTTACTAGCAAGCATTTTGGGTTTTAGTTTGCAGTTAATTCTTCTCTTCTCTTGCATGGTGTAAGCAGCTGAGAGCAATGCCTCAAATAACCAGAAATGACCTTTTGTTTGTTGATACAAATTGTATCTCTTTTTCTTGATTGTATAAAAACTGTGTATAAAAACCAAAAATAATCTCTAGATTAACTTCAGTATTACATTTTCACCACAATGTTTGTGACACCGTGTGTCACAGGGAAGTAGCCCATGAATAACTATGGACCTTTTTTATTTAAAATGGGCACTTGTAGTTTATAGACAAACAAGGACAGGTTTCAGCACCAGTTTGACGTGCGCAGATGCTGTGTGCACGCCTGGCAGCGTTATGTGGTTCTTTAGTCTATTTATTAAGCAGACACATTCTTGCACTAAACTTTATGTACAGATATTGTTAACTCATCTGCATGCGTTTGAAATGTAACTATAATTGCTATAGACCCTGCTTTATTCTTAAGGGATTAATTTACGAATTATTTAGGTATTATACAATTAAGTTTATTGTGCACTCATGTTTTCCATCTTGCATGGAATTAAATATTTGTATGTGAAAGAATGATTGTTCCCTTTCTCTTCAATTACAAAGATAAGCTATTTTAAGAAAGTTTTAGTAGGTGTTTTTGATGTTTTCTAATTTGGAAAACTGAGCAGAAATTTCTGTATGAAGTCTTGGTGGTTTGTGGAGATATTAATTTTGTAGGATTTGTCTAATCATTCTAATTTTCACTGACGTTTGTCTTACTGATAGAACAATTTCTTTTTAAGTAATGGGAATGCCACGCCAATACAAAGCCCACATAGGATTTCCCTGAGGCACTTCAAAAGCAACTTGCCTTTTTCTAAGAAGTGATCCACAACTGCTGCATGCAGCATCACAGACGGCATGGGCAGTGCAGCCTCTGGGAATAAGGTGCAGATTTCATGCTTGTTTAGCCTTCTGTAGAGGTAATGAAACTTTTGTATATGACCCGGTCCTTCCTGATCAACGGCTTGAAGTGATAACTCGCTCATCCCCATCTTTTTTCAAATGTTTACAAGTCAATTCAAAACACTGACATGTTTATTAATGTTCTGTGCATACGCTTAGATCCCTTCTTACAGGGAAGAGCTGATCTCGTTACACCTGATCCCAACTCTCCATATTGTAAATACAGACCTTGTATAAATGCTCTTTTTGAGAGCATGCTATTTAGATGTTCTTAAAACTGTAAAAGAACAGCTCTAGAAACTACATTTTAATGAAATCTATGGAACTGCAAATCTAGGTGAGGAAAAAAAAAAGTGAGAAGGTGAAATGCTGGCTGCTGGGCTCAGCTGGAGTTGAGCAGACAGCTTCAGTGCTTGATGAAGGCCAGAGCATTCTCTGGAGTTCTGAGTCACTGATCCTTCATCTTTAGCTACATTATTTGCACACGTTTGTCACTTAAAAGTGTATAACCTTAAATTCATGAATCAAAAATCAAATGCTTTATGAGATGTACAAGTTAATTTTTTTTTTCTAACAACTCCACGTCAGTAATATATTAAATTGTACATATAGATGTTTTCACTACCGTTAGTCCTGTTGTTGTATTGAGCTGCAATAGCTGGCTTTATTCATTTCTAGAATTAAACGTTACTGTTTAATTGTTGTAAAATTTTATAAATCTCTTTGGGTTTTTTGGTCAACCCAAATATAATGTAAGTCTTAATGACAAAATGAGTGACAATGGATGTTTAACCAGTATGTGGTATTTGTAAATCTCTGTCGTAATAAGCGTGCACTTCTCTGGTTGCTGTTGCATGGATCCATTCACTGGCTGAGTCTGCTACTGCTGTACAAATGCTTTAACTGTAAATGTAAAACTGGAAGGTATACATATGGCTGCTTGGGACAAGCAGAAAGATCCTCATTAAAAGAAACCAAAAACACTGAAGCCATCTGCAGAGGTGAATACCCCAGTACTTTTAATAGCAGTTTGCCTCAAATCATGACTTTTGACATATTGAACTCTTAGTGATAAAATCAGAACATGTGAAGAATCTGTCCAGATATCTGGTTAAAGATACCTGTGATGTGCACCAAAGCCCAAACAGGAACAGCACGAGGGGCATATTCTGACTACAGTAACCATTAAAACTCCATGCTAGAGAAAAGGAACATGCAGTGTTTCAGTAAGACTTTGTGCCACAGAGTTGAAATATTACTTTATTTTGGCTTGCCAAAATTTCCCTGAAGTATTGGTAGCGTGGGACTCTTAACATTTGGATCACTAGATCCAAGGCAAGTGCTCAGTGCTTGTACTCCTCTGATGCGCCCAAAGCCTGGGTCTGGCAGAGCACTGAACAAACTGCATCTCTTGCAATATTCCACCTGGAAAAATGTGTGACATCACTGAATTCTTCTCATGCCAGTAGCGTGTTGGCCTCTGGAGAGCTGTTATGCAATGGCTGTGATTTTGTCTGTGGTATTTAAAGCTTATGTTAAGAGACTTGAGAGAAGGAAATAAAGGCTGTTACCTATTCTGCCCCCCTGCTCTGTGTTAAAAAGGTTTGCACAATTTAATCACATGAAACATGTTATATGTATATACACATTAAAAAATGCTTATTTAATAAAACGGAGAGCCATTGGATTATTTGTTTCTAGCTCTTTATTTTGCAACCCTCTGTAGGCCAAGGCCCCAAGTGTTGCTTTGTCCAAAACAACTGTTGTCACCTGTCTGAGTTTTTTCACAATATTTTTAGCTGATTACTTGAAAGATTACCCAGTTTCTGAAATTGTCCATAATGCTTATGTTTCCCATCTGTGCAGGAGCAGGGCAGGAATTTTACTCCTCTTCAAAAAGCAGAGGACAGAGTGCTCTTCAGGTCCTACTGTCCCATCACAATGGCATCTCCAGCCACTCTGTATTATGTTTTCTTTCACAATTCCAACACACACTCATTTCCCTCACACTGAAGGAGGTGACACTATGTCAGTTGCTAAGCTTGCTTTGACTCAAACTGCTTTAACTCACTGGGGGAAGTAGGACAAAAGCTGACGAGAAGAAAATGATACACAAGGATTATTGCATTCTAGGTTTACCCGAACTTCTCCCCACTGATCTCACACAGGCAAAGAACCAGGTGACTCAAAAGACTGCACAGAACCAACCAAACCAAATAAAATCCCTGTATTACAAAGCTGCTTTTTCTTAATCCCAGGCAATTTGTGCTTAATTTACATTCTCAAGCCTACCACCCCTGAAAAGCAGGACTAGTAAGACCCCACAGGACAGCCTTGCTGTTCTGTTTTTCTCCCCCAAACTGTAACCCCTGAGCGGAACCAGAGTCCTCATCAGAGCTGCTGCCTTTGGTCATGGGAAAAAAGAATACGAAAGACTTGAAGAGCCCAGCACATCATCCTCTTCAGGATCCACCAAAAAGAAATTCACAAAGTGGCAAAGGCCAGGCTGGGTTATGGGCCCCATGAGCAGCAGGCCCAGGCCTTGACCTCCTCCACCATTCCTACCACATCCATCACCAGTCAAGCACCACACCGTTACTCTGGCTTCTCACATCTCTATATCCTTTTTTAAAGCACTTGGTTTAACTCTTTCATTTGACTCTGCAAGTAGATCAGGAGTTTTATTCCACCACTTGCCCTCTGGGGCAATGGCAGATACACAGTGCAGTGACTGGCTGGCAAAGAAACCACAGCAGCTCGTGATTTTACCAAGTCAACCTTTTCCAAAGTGAGGAAGGCTGCATGCAGCACAGTGCTCACCAGCACCACTCCTTCCTTTTTCAACTGTTACACTCGCTCATGTTGGCAGACCTCAGAAGCACTAAATAGAATAAGTAATTTCATACTCTACCAAATACAGGAATAAAAGGACGAATCCTCTTCATTCAGTGTTTCCCAAACAAGCTTGAAGAACTGCTGGGTAAAAGAAGAAAATTCTAAAAATACTAGAAAGGGGAAGGGCTTACATGAAAAATTCTGCCTAATGGAAAGAGAAGTTTGTTTTCTCTTGCACCAGCGCTGCTTATTTTTAGAGAAGGAAACGTACAATGCATCTTCCATTTTAAACAACTTTTGTCTGTCAACTATAGAGCAACTGCAGTAGGACAGGATGACAAAAAATGAGAATACAGACGTAATAGTTATGTTACAGAAACTGAGCTGAGCCTTTACTTCAGGGCCAGCCTGAAGCATCTGTGAAGCAGCTGTTTTGAACTTGCAATTCAATACTACCCAGTGCCGTGCTACGGCTGCACACCCCATTTGTATCTCTACAGAACGGCTGCACACAATGTCAGTGGTTCAACAGAACCAAAGAGATTCCATTTCACAGTTTGGTACTGACATATTCCTGGTTTTGTGTGGTCTGTACACACTGCAAATTATTCAAATGATGCAGAGAAAGGCCCTGTCTTGCCCTCTAGCAGGTACAATCCAACAAATTCTTACTGAGGAGTCCAGCAATAAATACATGCTTGAACTGTTTTTGGACAGGTAATTACAGAAGCCCCCAAGTTCCAAGAACTTTTAATACAGTTTAAACCCCCTGAATTTAGGGAAAAAAAACAACCAGACAGCAGTCCCTTTTCTAAACAACTTTCCAACAAAGAACTTGAGTTCATTTCTCCAGTAATCACACCATCTCTCAGTAAAGACCACAGTGCTGGTTACCAGCCTCAGCAAAACCAAGAATAGAAATAACACCAAGCAGGCAGGTACAGTTACAAAGTGACAGCAGTAACACAAGACCATCACCTGAAAAAAAGGTGAGAGAATTTTGAAGATTTTTATGCATTACAGTGCATCTAGCTGTGCTTAACCTAAGCTTGATCCCTGAAGCTTCCTGTGAAATTCTAGCTAGATGAAAACTGCAGCACAATCTTATCCTAGTGAAATCATGCAAACTCATACAGGACAATATTAGCATCACCTGGATAGGAAGGGCTCAACTACTGTCTGGCTAATGAGAACCAGAGGCCACTTTACCTGAGTGTAAATGGAAAAACAGGATGCAGAAAGGTTTGCCTCCAGTCCACTGTATTTATTAACTATGAAAATAAAAATCAAGGAACGCTGAGGGATTCCAAAGCATTCTAGTGGTATTTGGCAAACATCAGCTAGAGCTAAAAGTTCATGGCAGTGGTTAAGCAAGACAATGGTTACTACACATAGAATTTTAAAAACGCCACCTTTATGAAATATTGATTTTACACAGGAAAAAACAGTAAATCTCCATTAAAAAAATACCCTGGAGCAGCTGTTTCCCCATAACCATCATCAGTTCTTTCATGTCACTTATCTTGTGCAATAATGAAAGTCGCCAGAGTATTCTGCTGTCTCAGAAAAGTTGAAGGCCACTTTTTATTTTATGGAATTCATTCTGGGTCCATAACAATCCTCCTGTCACAGGAATATTGAGTTCTGCAGAGCTGTGAGAGGAAAAGAAATAAAGCGCATCAGCACCAAGCTGATTTAGAAACTCCCATCACCACAGCAATTTTGACAGCACTTTAAACTTGTTAACAAGTTTTATTTCCAAAAGAGAATGCCATTTTCATTTTTAGTTCTGAACATTTAGCTGCTGGAACATCCCTAGTTTTCAGTCAGTTCATTCCAGAGGCAAAAGCCCCAAGGTGCCAAAGAAACCCAAGGTCACCAGTCACCAACAGTTGTAAGGGAGCCACAACTTCAGAAATTCCACAGGACTGTTTTCTTCCGTGTCTTCCTCTGCTCTTTGCAGCCAGGAATACTGCCTGATTGGTGAAGTACTGGCATCATTTCTTACTACAATGAGCGTGCCAAGGCTTTGCAGACTAGAAGTAGATAAGCAAATTCCAGAAACTGGAAGAAACATGACTCATGGCTGGCTGACACCAAAAGGATCCTTCTGCTGGATATGCCTGGGGTTTTGCATCTAGTATATGGAAATTTTTGTGCAGCGCTCAAAGCATAGGTCTGGTCAGCGATTAACATCCTCCAAAAGGACTCAAAAAGGACACCTCATTTAACTTCTCAGTATAAAGAGCAGCAGGTTTGGTCCTGCCTCCCATTGAAGTGCTGACAATTAGGATTTTGTTAAATATTTGGACTGTCAAAACCAAGAGCAGTAGAAAAGGGTAGTCTCTGATTACTTGGCAATCTCCAAAACGCTTTTGCACTTTGCTTGGATGAATCAAGCAGAAACAATACCCCCCCCAATAGGTCTGAACTGGCAGAAGAGCACACTCATCCTGGGAAGGATGACCAAGAGGATGGAGAAGAATGGAAACCTTACTCTTTGGATGATTTAGAACTGGAAACTAATCTGACAACTCTAAATATGTGAAAACAGGAATATATGTGCGCGCACCTCCCACTGCAGCAACCCCAGGCTGCACGACTGTCACTGTTGGGTTTTTTGGAAGCTACTAGATTGGGCCAATTGACTGCAGGGAAAGAACCACTTATTAGAATTTTATCCTGTCAAGTGCTTAAGAAATAATTGCCATTCATTTATATGCTGAAGTATTCCTTGAGTTAAAAATACATATAAGGCATCTACTACTGTCAATGTGATTAAATGGATTTGACAGCTTATAGCATTCAAGTTCCTTTGACTTCAAACATGAAATTATGACCTTATTAAGGTGTCTGCACTAGGAGAGTTTAACTGGATAGGCTTCATTTAGTAACAGAGGTGATTTAAAGCTTTGTAGAATGCTACCATGATCTCCATGACAACCTGTGTTCCTTTACTGAGGTCAAACTTGCAGCTTAAATCACACTAGCTGCAGATAGAAATGTCACTGGGCAATGCCAACACTCTGAGGATCAGAGCCTCATGTAATGGAAATGGAGCTTTCAAAATTGCTGAGGGTGCCCTGATAACTTCTAAACAGCATTATCTCATAATCCTTGCAATGGTATCTTTTACAAAGACCAGGAAGAGGGAAGATAGTAAGGTTACAAAGTGGTTTCCTCAAAGGATACCATGCAAATCAACATTTTTGATAGCCCGTTAATGCTTCTGCATTTAACTTTCAGATATTGTGAACAACTCAAGGAGTACAAAAGAAAAGTACATTCCCAGAAGAGAATGAGAGCAGTAGCAACTACAAAGAGCAGCTCTCAGACCTGACGACAGGGAAGCATAAAGCAGACCAATGCAGAGAAGTAAGCGCTGAGCGTACTCTTCCAGCTTCGAAGGATGATGGTTACGGCTTCACAGAGAAACTACTTGTGACACCAGTGAGTTGTCACAGCAACACAGGCAACAGTGACTTTTTTCTGACTGCGTCCATCAACAACACAGGTACATTGTCAGACTGATGCAGTATTTGTTCATACCAAAAGAGTTTCCTGTTGTGGTGGGGGAACATGAAGAGAAAGGAGCATGTTTCATGCTCAGCTAATCACAGGATGAAATGCTGGGGCAGCAGTGCTGTAGCCCTTACTCAGGAAGTGCACGATAGGCTCCATCTCAAACATACAGAAAAGAGACACATTTGCAGTCACTGACGTGAAGCTGTCAGCCTATTCACCCTCACAGTTATGTACATCCAGTTCCTTCCCCAGGTGTTATAAAAATAATTTGCAGGCAAACATTTCCTGCGGCTTCCCTCTTTCTTCATCTTCAGGGTTTCCCACCAACATACCTCAAAGCACTTCAGCAACCCACCGTGCATTTTGGAGTGACTCCTTCCCATATAAGACTAGCTCATCCAGGAAAGCTGACACCGGGGAGGCTAGCGTCAGCCTTCCAAGACCTCTAGTCCTCAGCACTTTACTGCAAGGCTACAGTTCTTCCCATTAACGTTATTCATCCCAGTGTATCACCAGGCAGATTCTGCACCACCTCTCAGCCTTGCTCTGCACTTCCAGATCAATAAGTCTAAGCATCACCAAATCGTATCCTGCTAGCAGCATTGCACAAGACTGAAAATGGTCCACATCGTCTGAAGAGCAGACTGTTACACTATGATACCAGCACTGCATAGGTCCTTCCAAACACAATTTACTTGAAAAACCCAGGAGAATCACAGTTAGAAGATAATAGTTTGACCCAAATATCTACTATCTCAAGTTAGTCAAATAGAAGTAAAAAAGTAATTTCATCCTTAATTTTCCACATTATATACTTGCATATGCCTATACATATGCAAGGTAGAGACAAATGCATTCTGTGGTTCCAGGGCAAAGTCCTGCCCACACCATTACTCACGTGGTATTGGGAGACTTCCACTCATCTCTCACTGGCTGATCAAGCAGGGACATCATGGAGTAATTATCCAACATGAGACCATCAGGATCATCTGTCTGACCTGGGAGTTTCCCAAGAGGAAAGTCTTTCCATCGTACTTCATCTGGGTAAAAACAGTATGTAAAGACAGGTGAGCTCCTCAGAGAGATTTTCAAAAAATTAGTCTCCCCCAAAGTCCACAAATACTGTCTAGCACGGCTCAGCCATTCAGCAAAAATGAACAATCTCAGGTACTAAGCAAGAGTAAGCTGGAACTCCAGCTTTAACTCATTTTATTTCTAACCTTACTATCTCTTCCAAAGAAAGTGATTGTAATATGTGAGACAACAGGGACACACCTGCAGCCATGGAGCATCGTGCATTCTACATGGTGCAGCTCATCCAACCACCATGAGACAGTGTCTGTTAAAAACAACTCCACAGTATCCCAGGGCAACTCTTCACGCTTACCTTCATCTTTTAACCATACTTTCACGTGAAGCATACACAGTGACTTACATATGCTGTGAACCCTGCACACTTCTGTAGAGCCATTTGTACACAGACAAGGACAAAACACAGTATTGAAGCTACGGAAGTAGAAAAGTGTGAGGCTGGGGAAGCCAAATTAACAAACAATGCAATTCCAGACAGACCAGTGGGCTGAGATAAGATGGCAAAGGTAAAAAAAAAAAAAATGACAACATCATGGAAATTCTGCTGCTTGTTTTTACAAACACCTATTGCTATTTCCTCTCCATGACGTGACATTTGTCAAATTTGGCTTCCAATGGGGGTCAGAAACTGCACAATAGGAAACCATCCGTCACAACAGATGCATCAGTGACTCCATCCCTTTATATTATGGTGCCAAAATTTCAAAAGTACTTCTCAACAGGGAAATTCTCCTTTGAATCTCATTCTTATTTCAAATATAACTAAATCAAATATACAAATTATTGTCATTGTTTTGTCAATAAGATTGCTTAGGCCTATGTGCTTTTGTGATACCAGAATACTTATTCTGGGAATGCTTAACAGCAGCTCAGTGAAGAGTAGCAGACAGGTGCCTTCAGAAGATAAAGCACTCCACTCCAGAGAGCAAGCACCAACTGTTCGAGGTTCCTGCTAATCATGTACAGCTTGGCCATTTTCTTCTCTTTGCATGAAACCGGTCTGGTTTTGTGAACCTGATATCTGCTCAAAATCCCAAGCACTGCCCTAAATAACCAGTACATTTATTTAGTTTTCCTTTTATACCTTTCTTGGGCATTTAATAGAACAAAAAATTGACATAGGATTGTGCTTTGTAAGTGTCATAATTTTACCATTTAAAATGGGGCAGCATTTCAATTAACATTTGCCAGTGATGAAGACTGTCTCACAAAGCCATTTTTTACCTGCAGTGATCTGCCAGGCCGACCCTTGCAGTGCTGCCCTTTTCTCAGCAATAGCCACCGTGCTGCCAGAATGAGCGAGTGCTTCCAAAGCACTTGTTTCCATTACCATCTCTTCTTCCTCCTCTTCCACCTCTTCAACACCATCATCTCTCTCCAGCACATCGTCTTGTTTCTCCACAATCTGCCCTTGATTTTTAACCTGATTTTCTTGTCTGGCCCTCCACTGTAGGCTCTCTATAGTGTAAATTGGCTGCCCACTGCAGTCTGAAGACAGGCCTGGACTGGACAAAGGACCACTGCCTTCCGTGTAAACGGAAGCAAGATAGAGAAGGTTCTTCCGTGAAGAACGTGGCAAGCGGGGTCTCATGATTGTGAGGATCCTAGAAAAGAGAAGGGCAATGTAAAAGTCTTAAAAGCAAAACGATTCCAGATAAAGGTTTATCAAGCTGAGCAGCTTCGTAAGCATGAGTTTCCTCCAGGACAGTTCACTCATATGTCTCCTCTAACAGGCAAATCTGGTTTTTCTCTGGTGGTCAAATGCAAGAGTTGTCCCTCTTTGTGATTAAAATTGAGGACTTGGGACACTTCTAACTGAATTCCTGCTTTGGTATTTTCATGTGAAAAAATTACCACCTGTGCTAAATTAATTTCACCTGTATATGCAGTCACATCTCTGCAACCAAGTCCCTTTTTGTCTGATCAGGTTGCTTCATTAAAGCCTCCCCAGATAAACTCTGCTCTCATTCTGAAGGTGTAATCCATTTAAATTCTCCTCTTTTTCCTCTCTGTAGGATCAATGAGGAGATAAGCAGCAAAGGCAGGGCTTTATATGCATCTGCCACAATTCCCAGTGGATGCAAGGGTAGGGAAAGGAATGCAGCTGTAACTCTGCATATCACAAGGGAGCCATCCGAAGCTGTTACAGCACTGTCTGCTGTCCCTTTTCTAGGTCACAGGATCAAACTTACAGCTGAAGAAGGTGTGGGGTTGCCCAGCAGGGAGCTTCCAAGCAATTATCAGTCAGCCTTATCCACTGCAAAGGAACTTTATGGAGGAACAGCCCCTTCACAGACATCTGTTTGCTACAGTGCTGTTTTTTCTTCCCTTCAAAGAAGACAATGAAAACAATAAGGTGGCTCAAAGCTCATTACAAACATGCACTTTATGCTTTGCATTTTCACAGGAGCATTCATCCTCAAATAAGCTGGCATTCCAAGACCATATGTACTGACAAGATCCACCTGGATTATTACAAGGGACTTGCCATGCACTGACAAGCTGGGTTAACTCCACAATGGAGTTAACTGGGTTAACCACAGTGAGGTGCAGGCGCTCCCAAGCTGGTTCTGTGCAGGCCATCCCAGACAGGAATGCCAAAAGATGTGTTTGTACAGTACTATCCCAAATAAACATAGCATACTGCTTCTGGGACCTGGAATCATCTCAGATAGTGCTGCAATGAGTAGAAAACATCTGGGAATAACTGTCTTTCAGGGACCTTGGTGTGGCATAGACATGCTCAGCACCAACTGAAAGCATCAAATGTGAACCCAGGACTGCCACAAAGGCTGGCAAAATCTTGGTGCAGACTAAGACACACCAGGAGAGGATGGAAAAGGTGGCAAAATTAACCAGCTGGAAACCTCAGCAATACACTAATTGCAGGATAAAAGTGCTGTCCACAGAATTCCTGTGACGCGCTTCGAATAGGTGAAGCTCTGCTGTGCCCTTGTCTCTAGAGTGAAACATAAAACTTCAAACAGTTATAAGGACTTAAACAGAAAACAAAATATTATTGCTGTGTAAGTTTAGATGGCATGAAAATCCTGCAATAGGGTTCAAAAAGGATAGCAAAACTGGACAAGTACCTTGTAAAGGCCAGCTTTAAGTGAGGAAAGAACTGGCAACAGGAAACTCCTAACAGGTTGCACATAACATCTTTATTTGTTACGTGCTACTATTATTTCCCGCAGGTACTAATATCTGGAAAAACTAGGACTTAAGGGCCTGATCTTTCACAGGAGAGATTGTCTTTTCCTACCTTGAGGTGGCTGCAGTAAAGTTGCCAACAACAGTTTAAATTTTTTTTGCTGAGAAATGCATGACAACACTTTTCAACCTGCAGCTTGTGTAAGAAATGCAACAAAAGTTCTATGTTCACAGAAAACGTGATCACTAGGTTATTGCACTTTCTGTCTAAAGGTCACTACTCTCCCAGTTTTCACAATAGTACAGAAGAGACTCTTACCATTTTTTTACACACACAAATCCCAGACATACTCACCAATGTTTACTTTGGCAATGCCAGTCAGCATCTCAGAAATCCAGTTGATCAAGAACTGAGGTCGGAGTTCTGAAGAGTCAGAACATTCCTTCAACTCCATAAACATTTTCTCTATTAGGATCTGTGTAAAACTTCGGGAAAGGAGGCTTGTCAGCAAAGGCTGCCAAAAGCAGTAAAACGTCTGAGGAATTCTGAACTGCCATACCTCTTTACTTGCTGCAATAAGAACAAAAAGAGAACAACAAGCAAGATGCTTGTTCCAAACTGAAGTAGTTTGTTCTTCAGTCACCGGCTCTAGGGTATTCCTGGGGATCCCTTCTGAACTGGCAACTACTATTGACTTATGCTAGGGAAGTAAAAGAAGCAGCACATGGATAACTAACACAACAGCTCAAAGAAAGCCAACAATACAATGCCTGATCCAATCACATGTAAAACCACAGGGAAGTCTACCTGTTTTGCTAATCCTTTCCAGATTCAGCTTATTTCACATATAATGAAGAGCTGTTCTATCTAAAAATATACTGCAAAGAGAAGGCACGTTGATCAAAGCAACACAGAATCAAAAGCTCCTACATTTTTACTACTGTAATATAGTCACAGAAATTTAAGGATCTTTCTTGGGAAGTTCTTTGGCTTGAGTTTCTGAAAGGTCCCAGGGAAACAGACAAATTATTAATTTTTGTTGTTCCTAGATACCTAATTCTCTTCACATAAAATCCATGCAACTCCCCATGTATGGGCAATAGCATGGTGTTAAGATGCAGCTAGTGAATGAGGCTCAAAAAAAACCCGTTTAGATTTGCTTAAAATCTTCAATGTAGAAAAAAAACAAGTGCGAGTTTGCAAAATCAGTAACCATTGCAGGTAAGAGCAGACATAAAAGCTTCAAAAGATGTTTTGGCCAGGCAGCATTCAGCACTGAAGAGCTATATTTCCATAGTAAGAGAGTTATGCAAAAGCAGTTGCTAAGCAGGGCCATAAAGGGGTTTGGGAAACAAGTCAAAACATTTAAGGAATCAAATATATGAAAAATATGCAGAGAACCACAGATTTCAATATAATGAGAAAAAAAGAATGCGCTTGGACATAACACTAGCTATGCGCTTTTCACTCACGCGGTGTTCAAACCACTAACCTTCATACTTGATATTTAGCATCTTCAGACAATCCGTCTTTGGGATGAGAAAGCCATCACTGAGAAGAGCTTCAGCAACTGCTTCCCTAGAGCAATCAGAGAGTCTTATTGATGACACTTACTCCTTTACATATTAAAACACCACTTGCACCAGTTCTGAAACAAGTCTGAGAGCCAAATGCCTGCAATGATGAGAAGGCGATGTAACTTGTTGCAAGGCACCAAAATCGTACACCAGTTTGAGGCTGGATATATCCAGTAGACATGTAGAGAATGTGCAGTTATGCAAACTGGAACAGAACCAGAACCAGGAAGGAAACATTTCTGCTCAGGTTGCAAAGGTAAATACCTTGGTATTTCAAAAGCAAACAAACACCAATCATGCTGAAATACCTATAGTTTGCAGTATGATTCAAGTGTCCTGCCAGCAGGCCAGCCAAGATTTGAGGACCTATGACCCACAGAGAGAGGTTAAATGTCAGGTGAAAAGCCAGCCCTGGTGCCTTGCTGGCAAGGTCCGTCTCAAGGCACAGCTCACAGCTCAGGGGCACAGAAGCTACAGCAGAGTCACAACTGCTCTTCCCTACATCCCTTTAGGGGGCACCTCCTGCCCTTGTAGCTATCCTGCAAACTTCTATTAGTCTGACAGCATGGAATGGTCCAGCTCAGGAACCGCTTCATTTCCTATTAGACTGGCAAGCGTAAGACTGAGGTGACCCACGCAGGTAGAGTGAACCAACACTTCAAAGTCAAATACAGCAAAAGGACAGAGGTGATAGTCCTACAACTACGCCAATACGCAATCATAGGATTTTCTTGAATTCTTCTGTTCACATTTCTATCCATAAGCTCTCTCTCCATCCAAAGATACACCACTAAAATAAACACTTCTCAGGATAAACATCAAGGTGACCATTCTAAAACACTCAACCAATTCCACAGAAATGACTACTATCAAACTCATTAAATTTGGAACAGTAGCATCTGCATCAAACATGACACATTTGGGTATGGAATGGTTGAGAAAGTTTGTCTTTTCCAAGATAAGTGACTTCCAAATCTAAACATCCAGGCATGAGTTGGATCCAATACAGGATTTTTATGAATGCAAACTGCACCCTAGAGGTCCCTGTAGTAACAAAAAGTAAGTAAAGAAGAGACACGGGAGGTAGTAACAGGCCTTGTGGCCAGTACAGCTAAGTTGGGGACAGCACCTTGGAGATCATCTGGCACAGGAAATAATACTCATGAACACAGATTAACAACTCAAATCTTCAAAGACATTGAGGGAATCAACCAATTGCTTTCTCCACAATCATGTGAACAAGACAGTGAAAAAGTAGTGCAAGAGATCTACAGGCCCAGCTCTGCACTGGACCTTACACCTCAGCTCCTTACTGGAAACGTACCTGTTCTCTTGCATCAGGTCTTTGATCTGAGCCAAAATCCAGTCCACTTCTGAAGAGGAATCAAACCACAGGTCCTGAGACTTCGAAACAGACTGTACAGTCTGCATAACCTGAGTGAAAGGAAAATTCAAGCATTAACAGAAAATATGCTCCAGCGGTGAATAGAAAGGCAGTACCACAAAGAGAAGATGCCCACACCATGTGTACTTCACCAACAGAACTTCAAAGAACTCACTCCTCCCTGGAGGTACATTAAAAATTAATATAAGCTACATTCACCACACACCTATCTACAGGGCATGGATTCTCACAATTCAGATGTACTTTGTCACAGCTGACAGACTTGGAAGCACGCCACTAGAAACTATGCAACAAGAAAGGCAGCCTTACAGGGTGCACAGAGAAATTTCAAACACATGGCATGCAGCATCCTATTAAACTGAAGCATAGAACAGTTTACTCTTCTGCTTGTATATACACCTTTTTGGTGGGAAAAGGAGGGTTTCACACGAGTTTCAAAACAGGGGGGAGATTACTCTTCTGCAGTTGGCTGACACCCCATTCAATGCACCCAGTTTAAGCTCGGAAGCAGTGTTTTCCTACTCAGTTTGAAATAATTTCCTCTGTTCCATTAACAAGTTAAGTGGTCACTTCTCACGTACAATCAATTGGTCTCTTTTAAGATGCAATGCAAAATGTACGATATGAGCCAGTGCCAACTACAGAAAGGGATGGATGAACAAAGGAGAATCACATTATATATTCCAACATAATGAAGAAAACTGGATGTTCATTTTCAATAAACATCCTGATGCCAGTTCTCACTGTTGGAATCTATGTTTCACTGGAATCTTAGCACTCTTTCTCCTTTAGCCCCTAATGACATTAATCAAAATAAAAGTGAGAACAGCTCTCCAATAACAACAGTGTGCTGGTGAGATCATACCCAAAGAGCCTGTACAGGGTTTGCAACCCAGCTGTCAACACATCCTAAGAACTATCCTGTTATTAAGAAGTGGAAGCTGAGCAGAAAAAGATTTCTGGGGTTAAATTATTCACAAATCTGAACTGCAGCACCTCAATCTTGAGTCCATTACAAAAATATATGACGGATGATAGAAAACATGAATCATAGAATCACCAGGTTGGAAGAGACCCACCAGATCATCGAGTCCAACCATTCCCACCAGTCTCTAAACCATGCCCCTCAGTACCTCAATGACAGGTCTCAGCTTCTGGAGACATGAGGATGAGTGAAAACAAACCAAGAACTATTCACCTGGAGAAGGAAGACTTGGGAACTCCAAGTACACATCCTGCTTATAAACATGAACAAAGTATTTGCCTTAGAAACCGTCACAGCTCAAACCACTTGCTCTCTTCAGTGAAGCTTTACTTTGTCAAGCAGTGAATGACAATGCCAGGAGAGAGAACTGAACAAGGAACAAACTATGCCCCTCTCCACATAGATGGCAACCACAGGTCCCTTCTAGACTACACACTAAAGGGCAGCACTGCTTTAGGCAAGCGTACACGACCTGACACTGGCATTCTGCCACCTCTGCAGCACTGATACAAGCTTCTACATAAAATACCACTTCCGCTTCACTGATGCTTCTGGACAGATTCAGACTCTGGGAGAATGATATAAAGATTAAAAAAAGGATCCCTGCAGTCACATGGAACTCCTTGCACAGCAATTTAGTCAGGCTAGTACTCAGGTATTCCAAATGAGGCCTAGCCGAGAGCACCAGTGCTTCAGTTTCAGCAAGAATGAAGGGAAGACTTACTGACCCAAGCAGGAAATGAGAAGAACCAAAAGTGTTGATGATCAGACTGCACTTACCCGAAACTGCTCGTTCTTGTAGGATACCAGCATATCTCTGACTTTTTCTAGAAATAAACATAAATACAGTTTAAACAGGGAACAGATCAACTGCATAAGGGAATCTGGTCTCTGGTCAGGCTGCTTAGTTTGCTTAACATACTCTCAAAGAAGATATCAGTCAAACGAACTCATAAATTCTGATTCAAACCACACTCTGAAGACTCCTACAGCTCCCAGGCTTTTCTAGCAACATGGACTTTATCTAGTGGGGTTGAACTGCAAACTAAGAGCAACCACAGACTGACACATTGGATAAAACCAGATAGCTCAAAAAAAATCTCTAAATATTTCAGTTGAGATGGAAATTGTTCCCACAGGTAGCTCATGTTCTGATGTGTATTTGTATTCCTTATGCTTCCATTTTAAATCTATTCCAACAGCACTTTGGCCATTCATAAACCAACTACATCCCTTGATTTACAATCTGCATGGAATGTCCTTTCTCTACCTGTGGACCACTTTTATTGCACCTACCATGGAATTCCTTGTGTTTCTGACAGGCCTCATGCTGTGGGGTTTGAGCCTCCCACATATCACTGTCCAACTCTGTATTTCCTTCCACCTCTTCCTGCTCCTCATCCTCATCCTCACTTTCTTCACACAAGTTATTACCCAGCTGACGGCTCCAGTACGTCTTTCGTAGCCAGTCCAGCACAACATCACAACCTAGGGAGAACAGAAAACATTCTCTTCTCAGTGACGCTTTGTTATTGAAAAAAATAACAGAGGTGGCACGTTGCTAACTTGCACTGTTTAAAATAAATGCTATTAACAAGTTTGAAACTCTGAAATCACATAGAACTCCATTAATGAAAAGGTGAAGGAGTTTTAAAAAAACCCCAAAACACAAAAAGAAAAACAAACACCTCTCCTCCCACCCCGAACCTCACAGCCCAGTATCACAGGCTTGTTAACAAGCACCCATTGTCTTTTTGGCAACAAAAAAGATTGGACACTTCTATAGCAGTGCACCTTGCTCAACCTAGGCCAAGTTAAAGCAGAAGCTAAGTCATAACAGCAGCATTCTGATGAGATAATGAATCAATTCTTTAGCGTGAACATAGTGTCCGTAACAATACCATTGTTTTTGTGCAGAGACTACAATAGGCATACACTAAATAGAATGGAAAGAAACTCCCTTTTCTCCCATCACTACTTCACTACCCAGCTTGACCTAGTGACCCTGCTGACGGTGATGTAACTGGCTCCTCAGTGCTTAACCCAAAACGCCCAGGAATCCTTTCAAATACCATGAGATGGCCATTCATTCAGGCTTGCAGTACTCTACTGCATTTCACCCCAAATGGGATTTTGTTGAGTCTCAGGCATTTCTAATTCAACAGGAAAAGCACTTACCTCTTTCCCTGAGACAAACTCGCTGTGCTATAAAGCAGCAAGAGGACCAAACTATTGTTTCCAGCATTATTTTCAGGAGAAAGTCTTTAAGCACCTGCCCTGTGAAGCACCACAGCCCAGAGCTACCAGACACAGCTCAGCCACCCACACTGAGCAGCGGCAACTCTCCCAACTCTCCCTGCTAGGACAAGCCTGCTGCCTGACCTGCCCCACAGCATCCCAAACTGGAGGGAGGGGTGTTGCCCGCAGGGCCTGTGGCACTGGCATTGCCACCCTGAGCACACATCAGGCTGGGCCACCCGCTGGCAGCACTCACCCTTACGGCACAGGGCCAACCGCGGCAGCTTCCCGTGGGTCAGCTCGTGACGGAGATCCACAACCCAGGTGGGGATATCCACCTGGAAAAACAGCCACAGGTATTACTCCAGTTCTGGCCGCATCATGCCACAACTGTGTGCAGCCCTGCAAGGCTAGAGAGAGCATCCATCGGGGTGGGAACAGCTCCATGACCTGCACTGCAGCCCCCTGCTTGCCACATCAATTGGGGATTTAGGTCCCTTGTTGTCTGATCCCATTCCTCCTGTGGCCTAGGATCCATACAAACTTGGGATTTTACAATTTAAGTTCTTCAACATTAGCTGCAGCTACAGATTTCTTTTGTAAAAGAGGTGCCATCGATAATTTAATGAGACTGAGAAGCAGCTAAATTATTATGAAAACTGATGAAACCTTACAGATGGCAAGCTTGTGTATCAGATACAAATCTTATCATATCAAACACTCAAACCACATACATGCTAAATGCATGCAATTTTTTTGCAGCTTTTCTAAGATCAGTAACTGCAAGACCTTTTTGTAAGCTGGATCAGTTTTAAAGGGTGAAAAGCTGCACCTTTCTTAAAAGCCCAACAAAAAGAAAAACTAATGCATCATTCCTGCACAGCAGCCCCAGGCAAGGCTGCATGTACAGAACAGTCTCCAACACTGCCTGTCCTTCACTTTCAACACTTGCTGTGCAGACCCAGAGATGATGCTCAGTGCAGCTGGCAAGAAAAGGTGGTGAGCTGACCCTGCTACTACAACTACAGCTTAAACCTTTTCTTCTCCACACAGGACTGGACAAGCTCACCTCAAGCGAAGGCATGAGACGAAAATGCTTGCAAATGTTAAGTGCTTTTTATGTATAATCTTGCTTGTCAAAAGAATAGAATTTATAAACCATAAATTTAGCTTTTTCCATATCTCAGTAACTAGGAAGCAAAAATGTGTGGTGTTATGTCATAGGATTATTTACACGTGAGTCAAGGCTTTTCATTGCACAATTCAAACCCATTTTAATGATAGTCGGTTTTTCCTACTCCTATTCCGACATTAAAGAACTAAGTTTTACATCTAGTTACATCAAACCTCTTTAAGACTTCGCAGTTGGAAATAATCAGCATCCATACCCATAATTTTGGTTAAACAGGACGACTCCCACAACTCCCTCCACCCAGTGTTGTGCATGTACTCTCCACATACACAGAAGTTATCGAGTAATTCTTAAGTATTTACCTCTCTGGCCAACTGTCTCAGAGGAATGCTGACCATTTTCTGCTTCCTTTCTGTGATCAAGTTAACAAACCTGCACGCAAATTACAGAAATGACAAATGACCATCAAGAGCTGCAGATACACTCAGAACCGCCGAGACAAGATGCCACGTCCTGCTCAACGCCATGGTCCCAGAGACAAAGGGCAGAACAGGACAACAGAGAAACGCTGCCTGCCCAGGCGCCTCTCTCACAGAATGCAGCCCTGCAGAGCCCTACCGTACAAGAGCCAGCCCGTAGGAGAGGATGAGTTCGTGCGATTTCAGTCTACCAGACGAATCCAGGACCTTGCAACGAATAAGCTCAGCAGTGCAATCCACTGCAAGGGGCATTTTGGGACCGTACCTAGAGATAAAGGAGAAACAGGTGATCAGTCTTGCAAGAATACAGTCACTCTGTGAAAAACGTGGGCTACATTTGGCGCTCTGTGGTAAACCACAGCTTGCAGAATGACAGCATCAAAATCTCCTTTCAGGGGCCTTTTATCTGGAGCAGACTGATTACATGGCTGCCCCTGGGCCCGCACCACCGCGAGAGGCAGGCCCGGGCGGGCAGCGCGAACAGAGCAGAATGCCCGGGGGCCCGGGCACGTTCCCGGCTGCATCCCCGCCCGCGGGAAACGGCACACAGTCTCCGCTGCGGGTGCGCCCTGCCCGTACCGGCTCTTCCAGGCGGAGACGCGGTCCAGCGCCTCCTGCTGCAGGCGCGCCTCGCCGCAATACAGCCCCACCATCACCTGGTCCCACTCCGCGCGGCCACGCCACGCCACAACGGTGCGCAGCGCCCTCAGCCGCCCGCGGCCCGGGCCCGCCGCGCGCCCCCAGCCCCGCCGCGAACCGCCCGCCATGCCGGCCTGCCCGCCGCTTCCGGCTCCGCACAACTTCCGGTTCCGCCCCGCTCCACGCTTCCGGCTCCGCCCCGGCCGCACCCCGCCCGTCGGTGCCGGTGTCGCAGGCGGGATCCGCTGCTGCCGCCTGGCACGTTTGGGGCGAGCAAGGGGGCGCTGCCTGCCGCGAGGCACCGGTCCTGCGTTCGGGAGGGTTCTGTCAAAGCCCGTGTTCCGCTGGCCGGTTCATGTCATCCTGGAAAGCCCCGTGTCAGGGGGAGAGGGAATTGCAGCGTGGGGTGAGGAAAAGGCGCTGGGACCGGAGCTCTCGGGAGCCCCTCGCCCTGACCAGGCCCGTGGCCCCGGCGCCGTCCCCCCCAGGGCTCCAGGGCAATTTGGGCCTTTGTTCCATATCCCGAAGTGAGGTTCTGTTTACAAAACTGGTAAATCTTCCTCACCAGCTTTTTACAAACGTTCTCCAAATAAATGCTTTTCTTGGAAAGCTGAAACTCCTGTTATATTCCATCACAGTATGGAACGCTCCCTGACTCAGAGTAACACTGAGCCATACGCCTTCGATTATGAGCAAGAAGAAAGTTCTAAAACCCCTGCCCTGTGCAAAATGTTTATTTTACCAAATGCCAGAGGTGATAGCGAAGAAATGCTGAATGAGTTCTGTTAAAATGCTGTCTTAGCGAAACTACTTGGTCCGTTACTGGCTAGAAAATGACTCAGGTAGCTAGAAAATGTCTTAGTTGGCTAGAAAATGACTCGATCTGGCTAGACTCTGGCTAGAAAACTACTTGAACTGGGTAGAAAATGACTCGGTCCATTACTGGCTAGAAAGCTGCCTGGAGGACAAAGACCTGGGGATGTTGGTTGACAGCCAACTGAACATGAGCCAGCAGTGTGCCCAGGTGGCCAAGAAGGCCAATGGCATCTTGGCTTGTATCAGAAGGAGTGTGACCAGCAGGTCCAGGGAGGTTATTCTCCCTCTGTACTCTGCACTGGTGAGACCGCTCCTTGAATCCTGTGTTTGGTTCTGGGCCCCTCACCACAAGAAGGATGTTGAGGCTCTGGAGGGAGTCCAGAGAAGAGAATGGAGCTGGTGAAGGGGCTGGAGAACAAGTCTTACGAGTTGTGGCTGAGAGAGCTGGGGTTGTTTAGCCTGGTGAAGAGGAGGCTGAGGGGAGACCTCATTGCTCTCTATAGCTACCTGAAAAGAGATTGTAGAGAGGAGGGAGCTGGAAGAGACAGGGGACAGGACGAGGGGGAATGGCCTCAAACTCTGCCAGGGAAGGTTCAGGCTGGACATCAGGAAAAATTACTACACTGAAAGGGTCATTGGGCACCGGAACAAGCTGCCCAGGGAAGTGGTTGAGTCACCTTCCCTGGAGGTGTTTAAGGGACGGGTGGATGAGGTGCTGAGGGGCATGGTTTAGTGATTGATGGGAATGGTTGGACTCGATGATCCAGTGGGTCTTTTCCAACCTGGTGATTCTGTAATTCTGTTACCATTTAACTCTCCTCCCCAAAAAGCCTAGCTTGTTTGGTGGCCAAATGGAAGAAGAGTTCCATTGCTTAAGAGAGGTACAGGGTTGAGGGAACAGACTTGAGATGCGTTGCCAAATTCCTGCAGTGCTTCATGCAGCAAAAGTGAATTCTCAGAAGACAGGAGGCAGGGAGAAAGCTTGGAATAGGGCCCTGACCTCTGGAAATGAAGTTACGCTTTTCATCTGATTGAAAAAGTGTTCTGAAAGGACAAGCTGTTTACTGCAATCAAAGGGTCTTATTCAGAGCACAGGAACACCATGTGTCAATTTGCTAGCCAGTTTATTTATTGCAATGCAAATGTGAAAGGCAAACACTGCACTGCTGCAGAGCAGATGGGGTACCTCAAACCTAATTAGATTACCTGCTTCCAGATACTCAGAGATCCATCAGAAATTACATTAAAAGGAGTAATTTTCATTCTTATTTTCTGTAGAGAGGGAGAAAGATGCAAGGAGTTTGGTGTCTATTGTAGAGATGGAAGGGAGCAAGGACTGCACCAGCATAGGTCTCACATTCTTCCTGGGCTTTCAGAGCCTGGGTCTGTGGAGATTAGGGTTGTGCCACTACTCTGCCTGTAATGTCTGGCTGCCAGGTTGCTCAGTATAGAAGTGGGAGGTAGTGGTCAAAAATGCTTGCTGCCCAGGATGTCCCATGCAGGACTAGCAGCAACTTGTCATTCTTGTTTCTGCAGCCTTACTGTGGTGTAGGCTGAAGGAAGAGGCAGGGATTGTCTGTGGTGCCCCCACAGCACTTTGGGAATCTGTCTGCATAGAGTGAGTGAGGTTACTTGCACCTGCAGGTGAAGGGCCAATGAGGAGTGAAGAACCAGACTTCTATCTAGGTAAAAGTCCTAAATGAAAAACCTGTTTTTTAAAAGAAAAGCGGTTTCTGCATGTCAGGGTAACACAGGCAATGAATTGAAATGAGAAATGCAGTAGGTGAACTGTGATCATACTTCCTTTAGAGAGAAGCGAATCTGATTTTCATTTGTACAACTGAAAAGGAAGCTCCCGGAGTCTTCCTGAATAGTCTTGCTCTTGCTGGGAATAAGGAAAATAATTTTCCTGCTTTCTTTCTAGAGAGTTTTAGGTAGGCAGAGGTGACACCTAGAAATGGCCTTGGAATGTTAGCTGTAAGAAATCTCACATGCAGCATGCCTTTCTGGACTGGGATTAACAACTACTTGCCCACCTTCTTCCTGGAGTGAGCAATGAGAAAAAAAATGCATTTAGAATCAGTGGCTGCAAAAGATTAAACTTTGAGACATCCAAAAATGAAGAAAAAGCCCTTGAAACTAAAAACCAAGAGGGTGTGACAAGATGGTAGGTCAAGTGATTGGTTGGTTTGTTTGTTTGCCTCTGTTGTTTTCTATATTATTTTTAACTTGAAGAAGGCACAGGTAAGAAAGAGCCATGCTCTGTCTGCCTTTCTGTGCCATGGTAATTGCTAATTGGCCCTAAGACACTTGATCTCCATGTACTTTCCAAACACCATCGCCCGCTGAAATTGTTTTTAGAGCCCTGGGTGGCAGAGAAGTCAGCATATCCGGCCTGGCAGTTGCTGCCTTCTTGTCCGAGTGTTATACCCTGGCGTGGGGAGAGCGACTGCTGACAGGGCCAAGAGCAAGGGAGAGGGGGCCTCCACATCTTCTCAGTGCTATTGGCTGGTTTTGTTTTCTGGCATCTCTGGGGCTTGAGCTTTGGAGACTTGCCATTGAACATCCTGTTTTCACTGAATTTGTCTCTGTTCTTCCCACTCTATTCTTATTTCTTCTGCTTGCAGACTTGCTGCAGTAACACCAAGGTAAGAATATGAAATGGCACTTCTTGGCTTATTTCTCACATGGGGATTGTTATGTTTGAGCAAGAGGTATCTGGCATTCTAAGCAGATAAAGGTAAGTTTAGCTGGGATCTCAAAAAAAAAATCACTGTGCTCTTTAGCAAGCTGGGCAAGAGAGGCCAACAACATACCTCCAGATTTGCCGGGGGCTGAGTTAATCTAACATGCATAGAATCATTCTGTCCAGCGAGCACTAAGCAATGCCTGCACTCTTTTAATCCTTATGCTCAATCCTGCTCTCGTTGAAATTAGAGGACATTTTAGGTGAAGCTACATCAAGGATCACATTTGTTGGGCTTGGCAAGGACAGGAGAGGGGCAGTAATTCTCTTCTGAATGTGTAACCAAGCTGCAGCCTACAGCCTTTTCTGACAAAGCTCAGTGAGGTGCTGTGATTGTTCTTTACTGCAGGGAGCCTCTGCAGGTGCAGGTCTTGTTTCCCTGCTGATCCTGAATGGAAAGATTTGTTGCAGAAGTGACCTGTGACTTCCATGCTCAGCACTTCCTGCAAAAAAAGGGAGGAGGGATGGCTGGAATTTCTGCATGCATGGTCTCAGCACACTGAGCAGCCGTCTCTGAGTAAGAGTCCAAGTAGGAAAGACAGATGAGCTTGCTCTGTTTTAAGAGGAGAAGGGCCAGAACTAGACATGCAGGGCTTAAGAGAAGGTTGGATGGAAATATGTAGGAAATGGAGGGATGCACACTGTCAGAAGGGATAGGTATGGATGAATTGACAGCCCTAGCCACTTTCTCAAAAACATCCTGACCCTACCCTGCACCTCTCCCAGGTGCTCATGGAGCTACAGAGGAGATTGTTTTCCCTCCCCTCTTAGAATATTGTTCATAAAGCAGGGCTAGAGTTTCTGCCAGGTATGTTGGATTTTGAAGAGGCAAACATGGGAGGTATTACAGGCAATAATCAACTGAGCATGCTTTCCAGTGCCAGAGGCCTACCTTGGCTGTAGGTTCTGGTGCAGTTCTGAGATGTCAGCTAGCGCTGGAGGAGCAGACAGTATGCTGTTCTGCATTTTTTTCTAGTCCTGAAGTCCTGCACATAGATTCCAGGTAAGGAGCAGCTTCCTGCAGAGAGAAAGGTCATTTGGCTCAGTGGGACTCTGTACAGGGAAGACTCAAAGAAAACGTATAACTCAGAAAACCTAAATGTTCCCACCAGGCAGCAGGGCCTCCTATGAACTGTTATGCCAGGCTCAACACAGGACATGATGTTTAAAGACTTCTTTGGGGAAGGGATAATGTTTAAAGACTTCTTTGGATGGGATAATGGAAGGAATGTCTTGGGAATCAGAACTTCACCTGAAATGAGCTTATTGCAATGACTACCATATACAAACAAATAAGAAATAGACTCTGGACTATGTGCTCTGTCCCTATGGGGAGAAGCTGAGAGGGCGGGCAATGCAAACCAGATGTTTGTCATTTTGTTCGATGCACCTCCTAAAAACCACTCAAACAATATTGCTGTGGAGCAGAGCCTGGGAACAGGCACTGGACACAATGGGGAATGGCAGATGTGTCTTCCTCCCTGCCTAGGAAAATGCAGGTTTCAGGTACAAATGTTCTTTAAAAGCACTGGAATGAGGTACCCTGGAAAACCTTCCTGCTTCGAAACGTGCTTTCCTTTGCTTCTTTTAATTTGTGTTCTTTTCTTTTTGACTGAAGATAAACAAGAGCCTATGAGGACTTGCACCTCCCTTCTCCCTTTCAGATGGAAGGCTCCAAGGAAAAAATCACCCTGAATATTGGGGGAGTCAGATATGAGACGTACCGCAGCACCCTCCGAACCTTTCCAGGGACCAAGCTGTGCAGCCTAACCGAGCCCCATGCTCCAAGCATCTACGACTATGATCCAACCACCAAAGAGTTCTTTTTTGACAGGAGTGCTGAGATCTTCAGCTATGTATTGAACTATTATAGAACCAAACATTTCCACTGCCCCATTGATACCTGTAGGTCAGTCTTAGAAGAAGAGCTGGCTTTCTGGGAAATAAGTGAGACGCAGCTATCATCCTGCTGCTTGCTGAAGCTGAATAACAGAGAGGTGCGGCCAGAGGAGTTCAACATCTGGGATGAAAATGAACAGACTGATGACCAGTGCCTCATAATCCAGACAGAAAGAAGGGATTTCAGCTGGCGATCCAAGTGGCAGCCAAAGATATGGTCTATTTTTGAAAAACCGTTTTCCTCCTGTGGTGCTAAGGTAAGAGTACATGTGGATGTGGACACAGCCTGTGTCCTTTGGGGTTACTGGAATGGGTCCATGAAAAAATACGTATGGGTCTACAGCCTTGCTAAATGTGCTTTGAGTTCCAGATTAAAAAAAGATAATAAAATTCTCTCCTCTTCTTGTCCCTCTTCTCTGCACAAAATGCATGCCCCATGCCTCCTTAAAATGTCAGGCATGCAGAACAACAAAGACAAGTCAGAGTCTGCAGAGGATGCCTTCTGTGCTGCTGGTATTTCTGGAGCCAACATTTAGAGCTGAAGAGGCCCTCAGTGCACATCTGTCCACATTGCTCCAACTGTCAGACATTACTGCTTCCTTTCAAATTCCAAAATAAGAGTTTAGGTGTTTTTTACTTCAATCTCTATGTTTTTCAAATCTGGGAGAAAATGCACTCCATGTGTGCAAAACAACGATGATTTGAGAAAGATTCGTCTGTGATTATACTGTGCCTGTGGAAGGGATCCTGGGTTGTAGAGGGCTAGTGAAGTTATGCGATACGTGTCTGTTGGACTAATTGCATATGTGCCCTTTTCTCCCTCTGCAGTGCTTGGCTTTTGTTTCTCTGCTGTTCATCGTTGGAATTGTCATCATATTCTGTGAGGAGACCAAGGCACAGTTTGAGTTCTTTACTGCTAACTTCACTTCTGTTGGCTATTCCGAGGTCTCCCGCCATGACCGTGAACCCTATTACCACCAGGCCGCCTACTTGCTTCATCTGGAGCTTTTCTGTGTCCTCTGGTTTACTTTTGAATTCTCTGTACGATTTTGTTTTTGTCCAGACAAGAAATTGTTCATTCAGAATCCCCTGAACATGGTTGACTTCCTCTCTCTCTTCCCAGTTTATATTGAGCTATTTGTGGCTGGGCAGATTCAGAGAATGCCAAGCCTGGGGCTTTGGTTGGGCTTTGTTCGCATTGTCTATCTCCTCAAACTCCTGAAGATATCCAAACTGATAGAAACGCCACTGATCCTCAAGGTTCTGTGCTACACCCTCAAGTCTGTCCTCAGAGAGATTTGCATCCTGCTGATGATTTTGGCCTTTGAGACCCTCTTCTTTGGCTCTCTCTTTTTCTATGGGGAGTTGCTGGGTAGCCATCCCTCCTACACAGGGGAGCTGCACTTTGCTGACATTCTTGTTTGCTTCTGGTGGGCTTTGATCACACTCACTACAGTTGGCTATGGAGATATTATCCCTCTTACCACAGCTGGCCAAGTGACAGCAGCATTAGCTGCCGTATTCGGCATGCTAACTATTATTATCCCAATACCCATTTTCCTGGTGAAATTTAAAAGCTATTATGACATTGCTATCTTCAAACAGAAGCTGAAAAGGAGCAAGAAACACTAACACTTCAGAACTACTGTTCCCCTTTGCCTTTATCAATAAACTTTTGGCATGGTTTATTTGCTTTGGTGGGAAGGGAGTGCAAATACTTCTTACTGCTTTAGCTTGCTGCCTTTGCATGTTTCAAACCATCGTTGTGTCCTACGGTTGCATTAGTTGATACACAACTGATCAGACCTGTCAAATCCCATGGGTCTTTCCCACATAGTACTTCACATCATGCTCTTTTATGTGCCATGGTTTCTCTCTCTCATCTAGCTGTCTAGAGACGGGCTGTGACGCTGTGTAATAGCCTGAATGTGCAGCACATCACCCAGTTCTGTGGTGTGGAGCCCCAGTACATTCCATTAGCTGGCACACAACCCACTGTTCTTGCCTGACAGACCACAGTCTCCTTTTCCAGGCTGGGAAAGAAGAATTGTGCACGGTCCTCCTCTGACCACAAGGAAGAAGGACGTTTGGTTATTTTTAAAACAATGTTCTGTTTCCCCATTCTACTTAAACAAGCCAGTACTTCTGGTCTGCCTACACACACACACAGGTGTACACAAGGGAGCAGGCTGTGCCGAGTGTCTGTAGTGCTGAAAGCCAGCACGTTTTGATAACCTGCTTTGTGGGCACACAAGATTTGCTGCAAAATTTGGGTACCGGTAAGGGAGCCCTCTGACTACAAAGCCTTTTTGGCTCCACTGAAGCCAATGACAACCTTTCTCTCACCTCAGTGTGATCTACATTTAATCGGAGGCTTCCAGTAGATCAACACATTTCAGCAGTTCTTTGTATTAAAGTAACAGTGTCACTGAGCTGTTAGCCAAAATATCTGTATGGGTTTTGCTGTCCAAAATGAACATAATCTACAGTACTCAGTATAATTTTAATGACATTTATTTTCATAAGGCATAGATATAAATTAGGAATATTCACCTTTTAACTGGATGGTCTTGTTACCTATGTTTAATTTGAATTGACAAATATTGTTGATGTATGTATAAACCCCATATCACATTGTTTATATAGCAGGATGATGTACTAAGATTATGTTGTTCAGTAAGTTAATATTTCTGTTTACAATAACATATCTGTAAATTTTATTAAGGCTATACTTTAATTGCAATTTTGATTGTGTTTTGTCTGCCACTGATTTTTCTGTTCACAATAACATTTTAAGGCTGCTTTTTTTTTTTTCAATTGAAACACCTGGTAACTTCCCTCTGTTCCAATGCAATTACAAGAATTAGCTTTTATCT
This sequence comes from Piaya cayana, assembly GCA_013389865.1. Lineage (NCBI taxonomy): Eukaryota > Metazoa > Chordata > Aves > Cuculiformes > Coccyzidae > Piaya > Piaya cayana. The sequence goes on from WAAB01000678.1 coordinate 66,255, forward strand.
ACAGAGAATGAAAAAACACTGCCAACATTTTGAGCACAAAGCATATGTGAGGTAGTGGGAGGAAAGTCTTGGTATTGTCCTGCACCTGCCTTCACTGTGCATTCTGCAGAGTGGGGAGCAGGCTGGCAAGTGGGAATTTTTCTTTATTAGATTGAAGCAGTGCTATGTTTTCTGTGACCACATATAATCTCCTGGAAATTTGTATTAATTACAGCAGTTTGACGGAGATTTGCCAGTCCCATTCTTGAGTTTTCCCCAAACGGGTAAAAGGTCCATAATACAATCATAGGCCATGGCCCCACTTGCATATTTGGATAGGGAGAAACAAACCCAAGAATTAGCACAACACCTTCTGCTCCCCATTTTTGCTGGGCTCAGTCCCAATCCTTCCTTCCTGACTCTGCTCACCCCTCCCAGAGCTGCGTGGCTGGGGGCTCTGCTGTGCGCTATGCTGGGTCCACTGGGACTGTCTGGAACCAGCAGTGTCTGGCACAGGGTGGCCCCAGCCGCTGCTCATGCTGGCGTGTGCTGAGGCCACGCACCCCATCCCAGCACACGAGGAGCTGTGCACCAGGGGATGTGAGAGAGGATGTGCCCCCAGGGAGGGTGAGCACATGGATGAGGCGGTTCCCCGTGCACAGGCTCTCCTGCACCAGCCCAGGGCAGAAAACTCCACCCTCACCATGAGTCCAGGGGCTGGACACCATGGAGGAGATGCTTTCCCGGCACAGGCCGTTTAGCTCGGTTTCCCTTTTGTCGCAGCTGGGCTACGGACTCACAACCCTTCCAGAGGGCATGGCAGGCTCTTCCTGAAAAAAAAATGGGAGAGGAAAGAAAAAAGCTTTGAGAGCAGATCGTGAGAAAGCTGGTAGTGGATTTCAGTACTGAGAAGTCTGAGGTTGACAACAGAGACCTGCTGACAAGAGAAACTGCTGGCATTTCACATGGGGCCACTGCCCCCACCTGAACCCTCAGCTTCCCAGTCCCTGGAGCTCTGGGCACTATGAGATGTTCTGTGCTACAGTGTTAACCCCCCAGATGGGTTCAGGTGAGAGTCTCATGTACAGTGGAAGTGGACTCTGTGAGGATTGCCATCCCAGATAGGATCCTGGCAGCTGGGGATATGCCTTTAATTTTAATCAGAACAAAAAGTCAAAAACCGGATATATCTTAAGGATGGGATCGTCAGGATGCAGCAGGGGCGGGCAGCTCCTTGGGCAGGAGCCAAGCGCAAAGCCACAACCACTGTGCAGGTTCCTTGTCAGCCAGGACCTAGCCATGTGGCACCAAGTGAGATGAGTGGACAGTACAGGCCCGGAGGGGGCAGCCAGGTGCAGCCAAGGAGGCCCAACATGAGGCATATTTGTGGTGATAAGAAGTTGATCTACAGTCCAGGGTCAGAATCACATCCAGTGATGGTTACCAGCATCACACCACCCAGCGATCACCAGGGAGACCCACAGGGAAACAATCACTTTGAGAATACAAAATTGTCTCATTTAGTTAGGTAAAACCACTTGATTGCAATCAAGGCAAAGAAGAGAAAATGTCTATATGTGTTTAACGTGAACACAATAATGGTTTAATACAGATGTAATGTCCAAAATAAGAAAGATATAATGAGGCATTTTTAGCTCATCAAAATCCTTCCATCTTGATTGATCATAAAACAAAAAGGCCACTTTTCTGAGAACCATAGAATAACAGAATACCTCAAATCAGAAGGGAACCATAAGGGTCATCAAGCCCAACTCCCTGCTCCTCACAGGACTACCTAAAACTGAATCATATGACAAAGAACACTCTTGACTTCTTTCATGTAAATAGCAATAAAAAGAACATGTTCCTGCAAAACAGCTTAGGCTTTCCCAGCAGAAAATTCCTTTGCACATGGTGACCACTGCTGCTAACTTTTGCTGACCTCTGAATCAGCATGAAACATATACAGCTCCCCTTCATTTTGCGTTCCCAGTGCTCCCCAGTGTGGGAGGATGAGGAGTTGCTTGCCATTTGGAGGCTCACCAGAATAGCTGCACACAGTGCAAAAGAGATGGGGGAAAGGGGGCTGATCTTCCCAATATAGCTTTGCAAAAGCAGATGAGAGTCCCTTCACCCCTCTAGAGCCCTTCTCTCTCTCTCGAAGAGCCCCTCAGCTGCATATTTCTCAAGCAAGAAGAGCACTGCAAGGAGTTGTGTGTTAGTGTTACAAGGGAACAGCGTTGCTGCCTGCTGGTGTTATCCACCATCAGAGCAGTCTGCGGGATAATTCTCTGATGATTCCAGCACACTCCAGCAAAAGAAGGTACTGATGTTTTTCCATGCTTATGAGCTGCTCCTTTGGCCCTGTAGCTGCTGATCATCTTTCAGTCCCTTTTGCAGTGCTTAGATAGGAGTAGGCAGTCAGGTATCAGGCCACAGGTGACCTGAGAACAGGTGAGAGCTATGGCATAGGGATGAATTGTATTGAACTCCCAGTCATGATTTGTAGCTGGGTGGTTTCCTTAACCAGCCACATCATATAGTTTGTGCTTTGAAGTCACAATTTTCTTGTTTACTACTTTCACCCTTAATGCTTTTTTCCCTATCCTATTCCAAAACTCTTCCCTCTTTCACTTAAAATAAAGTATTTAACACAATTTGGGATAAGGATCAAGCTGTTTCTGCTGCCCTGTACCATAAATACATTTGTGTTTGTGAGGTCTCTGCTAGGCCGTTGAACCTTTTGGCACTTCCATGTGATCATGGTTTCCAAGCCAAGCCTCTAAAGGAGTCTGTTTTGTGGCTGGTCCCCATCCCAGCCAAACGCATTCAGACTAGCTTTATTCACTCACCAGGAGTGCAGAGAAGGGAAGAATAAAGCCTCTGCAGCAAGACAAAATGAGCCATTCTGGTTATCAGTTTTCTTGTGCAAATGAGATTTTGAGTCATAGCCGTGCAGAATAAGGTTCTTTGTTGCCAGTGCAAGTGGGAGTCTGACCGAGATAGCCAAACGTGCCATGTCCCGCTCTGTTTTCTTGCACTGATTTGCAGGCAGTTTCATGCTCCCATCTCCCTTTTGCCACAGAGTGGCAGCAAATGAACTAATGCAATTTAGTCTTCTGTCTTCAACGCAGCTGCAGGGCTTGTGAGGTAAGCAGGATTCAGGCAGAGGGCGAGGACTATGGGCAGAGACAATGACTATCCTGGGCCCTCAGGGCATGGAAAATTTAGGGTCTGGTGCAGCACACTCCCACAATCATTCAGCCTGCATGTAGAGGGCATCTACACAATCTGTCTGTGGGCAGAATGACTCAACAGCAAAGGGAAATTCAGTTGAGGGTTGTGAAGTCAGAGCCTGGTGAAGCCCCAGGTGCTGACTCACAGAAAGCGAATGCATTTGACATGCGCGAGAAGTGAATGAAAGTTCCCAAATCTGGATCTTTCTCAGGGCTCAAGAGCAAGCACCCTCAAAAGATACGCTGGCTCTCAGATGGTCATACTGTTAAACTTCTGCTTGCTAAAGTGCAAGTAGTGCTCCTTTCTGTGTTTCTGTGCAATTGTAGCACTACTTGCCTGGAAGCACTTAGATTTGATGTTGCTGTACTTGTCTGAAAAGTTTTTCAATCAGATCCCATAAAGTCTGCAAAGAAGTGATGGAAAATCCTTGGTGACTGAATGATGGGAGAGTGTGTGTGTGCACGTGCATGCGGGAATGTGTGAGCGTGCTTGGGGGCCCTGTCCACTTGTGGTCAGGCAGCTTGAAACCACTTCAATGCTACCATATCTTGAACAAACCTGTTTTCAGCCTAAAGGCTGTGCCTGGGATATCAGCTGTTTGCAGTAACGCTGGATCCTTCCTATGCAACTCTGGGTATCCCTCTTTCAGCTTACCCCTACCTGCAGAGGAGCATTGGAGAAACACTTGTGAGGAGTGATTCCCTCTCAGTTTCCCATAGAAGACCTCAACTGCAGCCACCCTCCCTCCTGGCTGCCAAACTGCAGGAGTCATTCTCCAGCGAGGCTGCCGTTGTCACTACTTAAGAAGGAGGCTTGAAGGACGGAGTGACTTTAATCTTATGCAGCCTTGGGTTTCTCTGAAGCAAGTCTCCATCCCACTATTCATTTGGAAACAAAATAGGAAGCGAATCTCCTTCCCTCACCCCAGCTTTGCATGAAGGTGACCCTCTGTGCCCTCTGTGTTAGCAATATTGAGAATCATATCCATATCTGTTCACCCAGTTCTTGGCAGCCAGTATACGTTCATAGCCTAATCATGTTGTAGTTTCAGGATATTGCTTTTTGTCTGCCACTAAGCTTGCAACAGAGTGCACAATTTTCTCTTTTCACATTGCTGCCTCAGAGGTATTTTTAATAATGTAATAACAATAATAATAATTAGAGTACACAGGATTCTTTGTCTTTAAAGTGCTTCCTAAAGTTAAGTTAGTTAGGCCACAGAACTTACCAGTGGGTACACCCTTTGGGATTACTCAAGAGAGAAAAGTCCCAGCCTCTCATTCAGCAAAGCATTTGAGATTGTGCTTCACTTTAAGCATGTCTAGGAGTTAAGTACATGTTTAACTGGGCTTAAGGTCCCAGCTACCTTCTTGGGGCAAGAGCTTCCTATTCATTCTGGACCAGGACAGATCCATGTCGGTGGATAAAGATTGTGTGAGCGCTGCTGGGATAATCTCTCCCTTGTACCCATGATCAGGTGCCTCAGGTAGTGACATCACTGATAATGACAGTGAGGACACAGCATCAGTAGCTTTAACACAGTTTGCACAGTTTGTGTCAGCCTGCCACTGACCACAGATAAGTATTTGAGTAACTTAAAGTGGTGAACTCACATCTTCATGGTTCCTGTTCCTTCCACTAACTGCTGTAACTGCACTTCATGCTTGCAGCATAGATGCAGGGTGTTAAGTGTACCTGTACCTTTTTTCTAAAAGGTTTTCCCGCCTTTCTGCTCTTGAGCTTTATGAACCAGAGATCTGCAGTTTCTAAATGCACTGCCACAGTGCTCTGAGAAAGAATTCCTACATACTGGTGTAACAGTTTTGCAGAGTGACTGTCTCAAGCTTGGTGCTTTTCCATTTGGGAGATTTCTTGATATGGTTTAAAGCTGTCAGTGCTGCTGATATTCCATGAATCAAAAAAAAAGACAATAGAAATATTTTCTTTTTTATTTGCTGCTCTCTCCCTTTCTGCCCTGTTCATGCCCAGACTGATCAGGATAAGACAGGAAAGGAGTGGGGAGGTGCAGCAGAAAAGGGAAGAGCACAGTTGCATCAGCCAAGCCTCCATTACTTCTTCCAACAGGGACAAGTGTGGCCCCATCCTCTGCCTCTGTCTCTATCAGCTGTACCTGAGGCCTGGTTGATGACTTAGAGTCTCAGCAAGGATAAACAAACACACTACTTTATTATCCAGATTTTTTTTTCAGGTCCAAAGAAGGATGACTTGTGCGGCGGACTATTTGTGAGATGGTGTACCCTCTCACTGGACTGGGCATGCAAGGCAGATGCCTCCCATACTGGAGTTATGTGTTCCTCACTCAGGATGAAATGTCCTTCCCATCTGCAAAAGAAAACGAATGTTCCCCTGGGTGAGTTCACTGGGGCCCAGTTCTGGGAAGCACAGTTATGCTTTAGCAGAGGGTTTCAGGGGAAGCACAAAAACAGTTTCAGGGGGTACCTGTTCCACTATCTTGTGGCTGTTGTCAGAGGAGCTATGGCCAACACATGTTGAAAAAGCATACACAGAAAACAGGGATTTTAGATCAGAAATCACACTCTGAAAATCTATCACAGTTGCTTGAAGGTGTCAGAAAAGACCTTTCTCCACAAGGATGAATAGATATAAGATGCACATGGGAATCTTCACATGATTATAACCCATTAAATTCCTGTGTTGTGGAATTCCTGCTCTAGAATTAGCCATCACAACCTACTCCTTAGCACCTCCCAACTCCGAGCTGCTGGTGTGTGCTCTGCTGGCCCAGTGCCACAGCAGCAAGCTGGAAGGGTGTAGTTATGCCGCATCCTTCCAGGAAACATGAGCTGCCCCTAACCCTATCAGTCTAGCCATGCTTGTCTTTTTCCTTATTGGAATCCCTTGTCTTCTGGATACTTCCCTACGTCTCCATCCTTCTTCCCTCCATGTTATCAAGCTGGAAAGGACAGAATATCTAGCATTGATGCTGTGAATCCCTGGTCCAAGCAGTGCCTAAAACCTAGCCCAGACCCAGCACCTTCACTCACCTCTGACTGAAACCTGATGTTGGCCTCAGATTGTGTCACAGTGAAATTCACTTGTGTCCTTCTGACCCAAGCCCTGAAAGTGTGGCCTCTCCTCCTTGGAGCCCATCAGCCCTATGTTGTGTGTTTTCAGATGTGCCTGTGTGGCACAGACTCCCCAGCCACAAGAAAATTCAGAAGCAGAACTTTGCTGGGGAGATCTCTCCTGTGAGTCATCTGTACTAGGGAGGAAAGAATTTATTTTTAATTTCTGCAGCCTGGTGGGTGCATCCTTTCTGCCTCTGCAGGGCAAGTTTCTGACTTGTAGCTAGGCTGCTGGGCTAACACAGCGTGCGTGGGGCCGGGGGTGACTGTGTTCTCTGTGAGTGACACCAGGGGAATCATCCTTTTTAAATACTCCTTTCTGTTTCCATCCTCCCCTTTCCTTTTTCCTCCTTCAGTGTTGTCACCTCATAGTATTTTAATCCGAGGAAGCAGATACATCAAGGAAGTCAATGGCAGGGGCGAGGCGGGTGGGGGGGCAAGAGGAAGAGGAGGAAAATCACATCACAGCCCAGTCTGCCAGTGTAAACACTTGATGATTTCCTGTTATTGTAGCCTAAAATGTACAATGACATCATTTGTGTGCCTCCCAGAATCACCCAGAAGGAGGAAAAGCCAGCATTCCCAGCCCGCCTCCAATGTGAATCCAAGGGATTCAGACCCTATAAGGCAGTGGAGCTCTGCAAGCAGCAAAGATAGAGTTTAGAAAGCTTTCTTGTTCTTGGCAACACAGAGATTTCACAAACAGGAAAAACTGCTTTTACTTTTCCTAAAGGGGAACCGTTTAAGCCTCAGGAAATATTGATGCCTCAAGCCACAGTTACTTTAGAAGCACAGCAGAACAGAAGAAATACTCTTAGCTGAGGACAAGCACAGGGGAGGCCCTCACCAAGATCATGTTTGCTCATTATTCCCAGACAGCCATGTTTTTATAGTACCCACTTGTATTCCAAATGACTCTACAAACAAGGTCGCTAAGTCAAAAGCTGTGGATTATATAAAACAGTCTAATATGGAATTAATTTGGTGATTTTGAAAGGTGAATTAGTATAGCAGAGACTGCCAGTCAAATGTCCTTCCTCCTTTCCTGAGCATTAAATCAATAGAGGCAGTTATTGGAAAGTGAAGAGCCAAGCTCTTCTGAGCCTGAAAACACAAACTATCCTGGAATTTGACCCAATTGGTCAGATTTGTGTCTCAGCTATGGTTAATCCTGAATTGCTGCATTCAGTCTGCACCACTAAGAAAAAGTGGTGCAGTAAGGAAAAACAGAGCCAGGTTCACAGACATAGGCTTTTGTAAATTTTCTAAGAGGCAAAATAACTCAGCTGATTCTGTACCACACCCTTCAGGTACAATCTCTGCAGGCAGCCTTTTGGATAGACCACAGTAGGATATCTTCAGATTTATTTTTTCCTAAGCAAGGTAACAAACTTCATAAACACAGTGCTACATCTGTAATCATTTGGACTGGTACCCTCCCTCGCACAAGCCTGCTGGCCGCTGGGCAAGCAGCACTAATTATAATGTAAGTTTTTGTCCTTGAAGCATGGGAAATCAGGGAAGGTTTTAATGCTAAATGTAAGGAAACTGAGGCACTGAGATTATTCACAAAACAGAATGTATTCCCTTAATATAGGCTTAAACGAATCCTATACTTCTAAATAGTATCAGAAGATGAGATTTGTCTTACCATAAAGTAGACTTAAATACTCTGAAGAAAGTCAGCCTAGAGCAGAACAATACAAGCAAGCCTAGTAAATAAACCCCACTTTGTACTGACATTAAAAAGAAACAGAGTACCCTTCCAGTTTACTGGACAAAAAAAACCAAAAAGTGTATCAGTTTTGCTGTTATTACTTTCACTTGGACTTACTGGAATACAACAGGGGGTTGTTCTTTATAAGCTATTTTTTAATAGGAGAACCAAACCGTTCAATTCTCCACCACGCTGAGCTCTTTTCAAAGCTGTATATACAAGATGACTATCACCCATTAAGTAGTCTGCTCTTCATCGCAGGGTGCAGCACTGGGCACTGAAGTGAACTTAGATTCATGTACAACTATGTTGGGACCCTGCATCTGAGGAAATTAAGAGCTGGGTTCTGATGACAGCATCAGGAGCTTGTGTATCTGCCCAGCTCTGCTGTGAGCAAAGCCCCAGGAGAGCACACCGCTCCAATACAGCTGTGATTGCCATGGTGCTCCAGGCCTTCTCTTATTCTGTATCCCATTGGAGTGTTGAGGTTGCCAGGTGGGCTTGGCAATGGAGAGGAGGAGAGGTGTTCCTCCTGAATTTGCCAGACCTAGTGTGCAGTTACTCTGTCTGGGATTTTGCTGAGTCACACGAGAATATAAACTGACTAAATGGTAGGGGAGCTGGCAGTGGGGCTGAGTATCCGCTGGTGGGTGGATTACTGTGGGTGGATTCAGGAGTGGGGTGTGGTTGCAGAGGTTTGTGTGGTGTGAATGCTCATCAAAGATGCTGTCTTGCCTGTTTCTAGGATATTGATCCTTGTTTGTGCAGAACTTTTGGGTCACATGCTGAGTCTGTCTCATTTCATTCCCACAGCACAGGAATGACTTGCCTACACAGGACTGCTCCTCCCTCTATGCTTACGCACTGTAGGTTGCTTCAGTTCTCTGCAGGGCAGGTTATTGTCCATGATTTTTGACAGACGTAGCTTTGAATGCTAAATATTTCCAATTTTGGTTTTATGTCATGATGTGATGCCATGTTCCTGGGTAAGACACAGATAAAAATGGCACAGGACTGTGGTGTGGTATGACTAGGATTTATGAGGATACTTAATCCCTTACGACAAATACAGGGTGGTGTAGAGAGATTAGTAAAGATGACAAAGTAGAAATTATGGCGGTTTAGGTTATGATGACACATTTGGGACAGCAGCGAAGTGTGCTTGATTCCCACTGATTTGTACTGGATTATCTCTGCTTATAGCCAGGGTGAATCATCCTGGAAAGTTTGACTCCATTTATTGTGGAAAGCTACACAAAAACAAAGTGAAGGAGAATCTAGAAGAGCAGTTCTTCACCAGAGCAGCAAATCCAGGTTTAAGACTCTATGTATCAGACCAGAAACATGGCAGCCTATTGACACAAGGAGCCATTCCAGAGGTGGCTTTTTCTTCTGGATCAGACTTATGAACAAAACACTGTTGGACTTTTTTGTCCCAAGAAGACTGGTCAAACATCACCTGTCTGTGCCCCTAGAGATTTGTGCCAGATCAATCTCATCTCTGCTGAAGTATGCTGGCATTAAAACATGAAGTCAGCAAAACTCAAAATGACCTAGATAATCAGACAAAAATGTCCTTGCCTGCACTAGGTGAAAAGTGTGCGGTCAGCATGTGGAGCCAGTATTAGCCCTCATAGAAACACAGACTGTTTGAAAGAGAATCTTCTAAAAAGAAAGGAATACCTTATTTGTGTTTTGTTGGTCTGCTTCCTCAAAATACTTTAAGATGGAAACTGCAAGAAAACACAGCTTGATGGAGGCAGACACACAGCACACACAGGTTTTGACAAACCAGGAAGGGCTGTACAGCAGTTAATGCACTTTTTCCCTCAAAAAAGTTAAGGTTTCTGGTGGAAGACATTACCCCAGTATTGCAGATGTGGCAATTGAGACATGGGAAGGATGGATGGTTGCTTCAGATTGGGACAGAGGGATCAATACCCAATGTGTTGCTTGCTCAGCATCTGGAATATGCTACCCAGGAACATTGTTCGCTTTCTAAAATTTGTGGTTCATCGATGCCTTTGTGTTTTGGCTCACTGTGGGCATGAAGAGGCCTGGGGCAGGGACTGAGTCAGTGTGGCAGGGTGTGGTTGTAGGACTAATAGAGTAGGTCAGTCCTTGTAGGTCTGGCGGCAGTGAAAGGGGTATTTGCTACATTTTAATGTTAACAAGCCAGGATGCCTGATGTACCATGTGGTATAGGAAGATCTGGATACTCCCTCCAACAGGTACTATTTCAATTAATGCAAAATCATCTACATTTTCATGGAAAGGAGGAAAAAGCCTGAGGAAAAAAAGCATTTTTGGTGGTCATTTGTTGTGGACGAAGTAGCTTCCTAACTTTATGCTGTTTGAAGCAGGTGTCATCCTGCACATGTCTGCAAGTCAGTGCTTTATCTGCAGCAAGGGTAGAAAGGCCAAGGAATGTCTTGGGAGATCAGCTGCTTGGCAACCTGGAACAGTAGGTGGGCACGGGGTTTTCACATGTTTTGTGTGTTTCTAAGGAACAGGATCTTATAGCCAGGAATAAAAGTCCCAAAGGTCATGCTCAAGACCTCCACACAGGGAGTGGGGTTTGTATGTGGTGAACCTTGCATTATTTTGACATTTCTTTGTCCTGTTGCACAACACTGATAACAGCCATCAGGCTCAGATGGACAGAGCGTCCTCTGTGCCGAAATGTACAGTTAAAGTAACACCGCATTGCCACCTCTATTCTGAAATGCAAAGAGCTGCTCAGCTCTTTTCCTCTTGTTGTCTTCTATCTTTTATTTGTCCAGAGAAACAGGGCCATATATTCCCTGTTTATTTACCAAGAGCAGCTGTGTTGGGGCAAAGGGAGTGTATTAGTTAATTGCATCCAGCTTGGGTGAAGATCTGGAGTGTGAAACCTCCTCTTGTGGTTACTGCAGGTGCTTAGAGTGTTTCTCGCAGTACTTCTAACACCTTTCCACCATAAGATCCCAACACGTGCAGAGGATTCTCCAGGGACTGGTGGTTTGACTAATAAGATACAAACCAGTTCTGAATAAAGCAGATTCCCTGCTAATCCCCAAGAATACTCATAATACCAAATGAATCCTATGAAGCTGAGTAATACCATAATAATTTTCTTACTTTCAGCCCTGAGAGTGCATTGCAACTGTTAATTAAGACTGTCAGCATCCCAGTAACAAAACATTATTTAGGTAAACTGAGACAAGACAGAACGACTCACAGTAATTCGTCTTGAGATTCATGAGCCAATTTTTCAAAGCAATCCATTTCCTCAGAGAGAAGGCACAGCCCGGGGGTGGGTTAGTGAAATACAGGGTGGTGCGATGAGGTACTTAACTGTTCCTAAACATTATAGTGGGGCAATACAGGATTTGGATTTTGTGCCAAGAAAGCTCATGTTACCTAGGCAGGCTATGCGGGCAGTATCTGCCTCTGCACTGGTTGTTGTGGGAGTGGCTCCTGTAGTACGTGTTGCTGGAATGAAATGTTTACTGGATTGCCATTGCCTGAAATCTATACTAGAATGACATTGTAAGTATCAGTATAAGCACATGATGGGCACTGATGAGTTTGCTTCTATGCTATACTATGCTACTCCATGCGGTTCTGTCCTACCTTACACCATCCTATTCCTGTATTTCTTATGCTTCTGAAAACATCTGGCATCCACAAATGCATCAAGAAATACGAATAGTAGAAAACAGGAACAACCTTCTGACTATGCTTCACATTTATCTCCTTGAACTCAAAATACTAAAATCCAAATTCTATAAACTTTCTGCATCCTCAGAGCTTTCTGCCAGATGCTAATGCTATGCAGAACTGGCTCTGTTGCGTGTGTGTCAAGCAGCGTGTTGCAGGTATGATGTCCTGCAGCCCACTGGTGGGCCACAAAATGGGGATTTGATACTGTTGGATGACATTTTGAGACTCCTCATAAACCTTTCTCTGTTCGCATGACTCTGCAAGAGGAAACAAGAGAGCTACTTCCTGCAGCTATGGAGGGGAAAGAAGGTTATTTTCTGTAATAAACAACTCTCATCAAGGCAGGTAAATTTGTGTCTTCTCTAGAAACACCAGCAGCTCTGGTGCAGCCCATGGTGCATCCACTTGTACTGTCAGAGGTCTCCAATGCAGAATAACACACGGTGAACACAACCACGTGGGCAAATGCCAGTAAACAAAGGAAAACTGAATGAGCTGTGGCTTCTGCTCTCCTTAATATTGACTTTTCCTAACTATAACCAATTAAAAAGGAAAAAAAATGCTTCTTGCATGGTTCAGCTATGCAATTTTAACCTTGCTGGTGTAAATCCCCTGAGGAAACAGGCAGGATGGGTGTGACCTGAGGGAAACCCTATTCTTATACCTGCATTGGGGTTTTGCTGTGGCCAAAGGCAAATAAAGTCAGGAAAGTTTCTTAACTCTTCATGTATAAACTCAAGCAGATGATGGAAATTTGCCACAGTGCAGTAAGATTGCCTCAACAGGCAGCTTCTCCTACACAGTAACATTCGGGGTGGGGTGGGTTGAGTCCACTCATGTTCTAACCCAGAAAGAGCTGCAATGCTTCCCTAGACAACAGTGCCATGGATCAGGGTTTGGTGTTTGCCTGGAAAAAACTGCCATTGGAGCAGGAGTCAAGAGTCATGTCTTCAGTGTAAGTGTTCCTGCATTGGAATAAAAATGGTTGGCAACACCCTGTATATTTTTAAAGCTTCCAAAAATAGATCTAAGTCTCAGGCAAAATGAATGGAGCTGAGACTTAAATGGGAAAACTTGTAAAGGGTCGTTTATCTGAAATGATTAACGCTGAGATCATCTTCCACATCATATGCCACTACCTGGAAACGCAGCCCAGTTTTCCTTTCTCTCTTTATGTTTTCTTTTCTTTTATCTATCAAAAAGCACCATCAGAGCCTACAAGCCGTCAGCTCAGTCTTACGAAGGAAGCTGGAGTCGGGCTGTCCCCATGGTGCGTGGGGCCGGCCAGCGACCGAGGATTCGCCGAGAGGCCCCAGGCCGCGGAGGCCGCGGGAGCCGGGCACGAGGCCGGGACGGGGCCGCCTCGAGTGGCGAGAACCGCGAGAACTGCGGCGGCACCGGGGACCAGCCGGGGCGGGCGGGGCCGGCAGGGGCGNGTCGCCGCCCCGCGGGAAAGCGGCCGTGCGGGGGCTGCGGGCGGCGTGGGGGGCGCTCCCGGCCCCGCGGGGCGGCGGCTGCGGGCGGGGGGTGCGGAGCTGCCCGGTGCCGAGCCTGTGGGTCAGTCGACGGAGAGGAGAACCCCACGACCCCTCGGCCCCGTGCGAGAGCGAGGGGAACCGGAATCCACCCCTGCTGATTTTTTTTGTTGGTTTTTTTTGTATGGATAGTTTAATTTTGTTACTTTAAAATAGATGCTGAGTGTCTGTGCCTGCCTTCCGCTTTCCCTGCTGCCCTCGATGCCGCCCTCCGAGACCATAACCGGGTTCAACAGCTTTAAGGGATGTCGAACTCGGGCCACTTAAAGGTTAAGACGGTAATTTCTGACGTTCTGGCAAGGTCTCCCTTCGGGTATCGACGGTGATTAGCAGGGATTTACTTCTCCCCCGAAGGCCCGGGTGGCGGCTCCGGCGGCGTTAACGGAAGCCGCTGCGCTCGGCGCTTCTCTGGAAAATGCGGTTGGGACCTTTCCGCCCGCGCTTGCGGTTGGGCCGAGCGCGAATCAGCCGAGGAATCCCGAGCTGGCGAGGCCGGGGCCGCTCCGGGCACGCCCTGGGCCGCCGCTGCGGGGTCTGACGGAGCAGTTCTGCTTTTGGAAAGCGGGACGGGCGGAGAGAACGGCGGGCGCTGTGCGGCGGGGGGCGTCGCGCGGCTCGGGTGTCGGTGCCGCCGGGCCGAGAGCTGCGGGCTCCGGTTTCCTGCCCCGCCGCCCCCCGAGCCGCACACCCGGCGCGAGGAGTGTTAGACACACCTATTTCTTGAGCTGTGGTTTGCAGGAACAGGATGCACTGGCGTAACTGTAATCGGGTCTTCACGTGAAAGCAACATGACTACTGGGGTGCTAGCTTAACAAATCTTAATAGACGCTTAATGAAACTGTGGAATGCCAGCGACTTCCCTCGGTCGGGGTCAGATGTGGGTGAAATTCAAGCAGGCGGAGGTAGCTGTACATGGGCTTCATCACAAAAATAAATCCATTGTGAAGATGACAGATGGAGGAAATGTTTCAGGGAACGGTTCTGGCTGGGCAGGAAAAACATTTGTGTCTGAAGTGCTTGGTAGCTCTTATCTCACTGGGCTGACAGAACATGCTGCTCCACGGCTTGAGCAGAAGAACCTGTTGAGTTCTGAGGCTCCGCTGGTGGTTAAGCTAGGCTAAATGTTAACACAGCTAGCTAGAGATTGCCGTCTTGTTACGTGAGGCTCGCTATGAGCAGCACCGTGCTTTGGTGCACGGTTAATGGGGATACAGGATTAACCCTGGTAACCTTCGAACTGGTGGCACATGGCTTGCCCCTGTGAAGTGCAGTGTCTGCACGACTGGGGTTTCGGTGGCTGGAGGCCTGGCAGGCTCTGCGGAAAGTCCATTATGGATTGGCCTGCTGATCCAGCCGTACTCTGCAGGAGAGTTTTGCTGTTCCATCTAGTGATCTTACAGTTAAGCAACCAACTCTGACTTATAATGGTTTAGTTCTGTAAAGTTTGCTAGATGTAAGCAGTTAAAGCATGCACCAAAGAGGGCGTGTAATACCCCCCTGTTTTGTATTGCAGAGGAGTGGAAATCAGAATGGTAAAACATGTCTTGTGAGCCGTTGTCAAGCTGCGAGAGGTCTGACTGTGATCTGACTCTGATCTCATCCCTACTGACGGGTGCTCCGGTCTCTGAGTCATTTTGGGCTGGGCAGAGCTGGAAGTCACTCTTGGTTCCAAATCCTGGTAGAAATGAATGAGCTGTTGCGTTGATGGCTAGTCCAAGCCCCACTGTTAATCACTTGAACTTTAGGATTACAAAAACTGTCTTAGTTGGAGGAGTGTGAGGGAAAGTGACCTTTTTTTTTTGTGCCAGTCATGCTTATCTAATGGGCTGATACTTCATTATTAGAAAAAGCAACATTTCTCTATCAGGATTCATTAGCTGTTTCGCACTTTGTGGCTGTATGAATGGGTAGGCCACAGACAAGTTGGAATGTGAGCATCCACGGTGGATGAGGGGGAAATTCTGCTGTCCTGTCTCTGGGGCTTGAGCAGTTCTGCTTTAGGTAACATAGTTCTTACTTATAGAGAATGGGTTTAGTCAGAGATAATATCTTTTATACAGAAAGCTTAAAAACAAGGTACGTTAAAAGTTTGGACTCCTCGTATTAACAGAACTAAGTGTTTCTCTCTGTCCAGAACATTAAATACATCTCCAGGTTTCTAGGGCAAAGTGTTGCTGCAGAGAAAAGCACCTTGGACCAGCATGAAGCCTTTGGCACAAAAGAAGAGCGAGATTCATAGTATTAAGAGAGCTGATACCCATTTAGAATTTTTTTTTTAAGTCTCTTGCTGTTGCCTTTTTACCTTAATAGTTTCTACACCTCAGTGTAGTGATGGCCAGTAAAGCCTTTAGGGACCCTGTCTGTGGGGTGGTCTCAGTTCCCAGTTGGTTTCTAGAACTCCTGGAAGCATATCTCCCTTTGCTCTTCAGAACAACAAAGGTTTCCAACCAGAGGTCTGTTAGGAAAGTGGTGACTGAGAGCTTGCGATAGGAATCGAAGAATTTTCTGGATAATCCATTTCTTGATGTGTAGCCACTTGGTACCAAACGCTGGAGGGAAGTGCACACTATAAGCAGAGTGCTGCAATTTTTTTTTGTGTGTGGAATTTGCTAGAGGCTTTGAAAGCTGAGGGTGGACAGTGATGCAGACCATGGTTTGTAATGATGGACTCTTTTCCTTTGATGCCGTGGGTTTGGATCTTGCTACGCTGTGAAGGAGCACCAGAAGCATTCCAGATGCCTCTGTCTTATCTGGGGACCAACCCTTTGGTATTGTCACCTCTCCCTTGCTTGGCATGCCTTGGGAAGCTTGGCAGTGCTGAGCAGAGTTAGGCAGGCTCTGGTGTAGCATTGGTGCTAGCTTGGGCAGACTCCCTCCGTAGAACCCTTCTAGCTCCGTCAGATAAATGGATTGGTTGTAGAACAGTGTGTTTGAGAGCTCCCCTGGACGTGGCTTTACTCTGAAGTATCTGTCCCTGCTTTTTGTGAGCACTGTCTGACTTTGGACTGCAGAAGCAGCAATGGCCAGAACGTGTGGAGTGTACAGTGGAACCAGGTCAACTTCTGGACTGGTCTAGAGAGGATTGTCTGTAGCTCTGTACCTATTATGGGGTGTTACAAAGCAGGTAAGGCCTTTCTGCCCTAGCTGGTATCATCTTTATCAGCTGAGTGCCCAGATTCTGTGGGAGTAGCAGGGGTTTTACCTGTTGTGCAAAGGAAGCAGTTAAGCCTGAGAGTGGGCAAAATTTATTTAGTACTCCTGGGCTTTCTCTGGAAAAGTTAAACAGGAATTTTGGAGAACACCATTGAGAGAAACTTAGCATTTGCTTTGTTTTCATGTCCTGGTAAAATCTCCCCTGTCCTTCCCCTGGTGAGCCTTGTCCTGGGCTGACAGTGCTGGGCAGAAAACAGCAGTTAGGGGTGCTCCAGGCTGTAGCGAGCCATTCCTCTTCTGAGTGCCTGAGCTGAGTTAGTAGTCCTGGTCCAGTGTTTAGAAAATTAATGTGACAGTGTGAGGCTGAAGAGTGGTGGTCACACTGGCGATTCTAGAACATTAAAGGTTTTAGCTGAGTCCTTTCTTTCATTTCTGACCTCTTGATATGTTGTTTGAAGCCAATGAGGAAGAAGCAGGTTGGTGCGGTGCATGTAACGGAAGGAGCTGGAGGAAAGCTTTAGATCTGCTCCTGCTGTAAGAATCCCATGGGAGCAGAGTGCCCGGTGACAGGGGTTGGATGTATCTTGCTTCTTACCCTGAATGTCCCTGAACGTTACAGATAGGCCCTTTGCTGGACCTGCGTGGGGTGGCAGCGCTTCTCCTGGGTGACTCTGCCTTATCGGATTAATCACCCCTGAAGGTTAATTACAACTCTTGCTTTTCTCCTGAGGACAGTTCATAAGATGTCTTAATATGGACTCCTTTTGTGGCAGGAAATGGCACCACTGCCTCTAGAGGAAACTTGTTTCAGTTGTTTTGTGTGTGATGCCTGGTCTGGTGTGAAATGCTCCACCCAGGCTTGCTGAGGACCCTGGGCAGCTGTGCAGAAGGCCACTGATGAACTGTAGCTGAGTGATTCCAGTGCCTCCTGCCTTTTTCCCGGAGCAGCTGGGTGCGTGGGGAGCGGACCCTTCTTGAGCTGCTGCCTGGCCTGCCCAATGCTGTTCCACTGACACTTTACAGAGAATTCCTCGGGCGGAGGTAGCCCTGGCTCTGCTCCAGGTGCTAAAGGAAACTGACTGAAAGCTTCCTCCAGCTACGTCATCTCCTGGACTCTTTCCTGGCTTGGGGCAGCTCAAACAACCTTATTTGGTGGACTTTTTTTTTTTCTCTTTTTTTTTCCTCTCCCTTTTCCTTTTCCCCCCTTTCTGTGCCCCTCCCTGAATTTCCACAATCGAACTGCTATCTGTGCTCATTCCCTGAGGACTACAGGACTACAGGGAGGTCCACTTGGAAGAGCATTCCAAGACCTGGCTCCGCCGGTCTGTCCCCGTCTAGTTTGTCTCTCAGCTAAATGCTTATAGTAGAAATCAGTGTCATCCTGCAAGGAGTCTCTGCTGTTGCAGACTCGGAAAAGAGGAAATCCCTCCCTGCCCAGGAATAATCCAGAGCGATTAATTGATGTAAATTAAGAGCACTCGTAAGCAGCCAGTTCATGGCTTGCTTTTCCCTGGGGCTGTTTGGGAACAGTACAGTTTGCATAGTGCGGCCAATAACACTGCATCAAAGGAGTTTGGGTTTATCCCATCCAAAATTCTAAAGCAGGCTGGAGTCTCTGAATTAATGGAAGGCTACTCTTTTGAGAAAACCTCCTTAACGCTTCCATGACTGTTTCTAGGTGGAGCATTCCAGTGCTTTGGAAGCTGGGTGCCCAGACCACCCCTTGACTCCAGTACCTGATGCTGACTCTTGCTGTAATTTGTGAAGGTTGTGCAGCAAATGCTTGGCAGGGGTGTAGGCAGGGACAGTTGCTGGCAGTCTTGCTGTAAACCCTTGGGATCAGCTGCAACTGTTCAGAGTTGTAAAGCCTGAACCTGCAGCAGTTTGGGCCTGGCACTAGCCAGAGACAGTTGTGACTGCAGCAGCTGCAGTGTGTGGGTGGTGATGCAGCACCGCTTCCTTCCGGCACAGCCCGGAGAGGGTATGTCCCCTCGTATGAATGTAAGATCCTCCAGGGCCTTGTGTAACAGCTTGTTGAACTTGTACTAAATGGGGAGAACACACTGTGTAAAGAGGTTTTTAATGGTATGACTCCTGAAAAATGTTTTTCCTACCTGTTCTACCATCTCTGAAGCTGTAGTTGTTCTGAGGAACCTATTAAAAAACCCAGACGTTGGATGAAGAAATGGTGCTTGATTCTCATCCCATTCCCAGGTTAAGAAATGCAGCATTTGGCTGTGCTAGATTTCTTTCCCTTTGGCCATTGCCAGTTTATAGCACCTACACACAGAAACGCAGGGGTGCCCTTAGGGGACGTAGAAAGCTCTGAATCTGATCTGCTTTCTAGAGAAATGTGTGGTTGGACAAGAATGGGTTGATGGTCTAGGAGGGGGAAGAGACAGACTCCTTTCTCTGCCAGAAGAGATCCTGTGCAGAGAAACATGGAGTCTCAGAAGAGGTCAGGATGAGGATATCTGAAGCATTGAATGGGAATGGCATGGCATGCAGGGTCTGGCCTGAGCTGTACTCTATTGCAGGTTTTGAGCTTGGTTGGTCAACCTATCTGTTCAATAGAGGAAGGCTACCCGGGAGAACAGACTTCCCTGTACTGGAGTGGAAATGCAGAAAAACCCCAGGGGGGTTCTTTTTTTTCTAGGAGGAGTGTGTTAACTTGCTGTCAGAATCTTACTTGCAGCGTGTTGGAGAACTGCTGTTCTGAGATCATATACCTTCCTATGTTCTCCATGCATTTTCTTTTTAAAGTAAAACTGATGAATTTCTGCAGCCTTGGGCCATTCTTGTCCATCTGCATATCTGATTTTCCTCTTCTCCTTAGTAAGCACTTACGAATCAACCTTATTTCTCTTTGAATGTCTGTCGAGAAAGCAAAATTGCCTGGAAAGCAGGATAGATTGAAAGAAATTTACTTGTGGTGTAGCTTGTGGTGCAGCTGCGACTATGGGATACCTGGTGTCCAAGCAGTAACAGCATGCAGAATGGTGATGTTTTGGTTGTTTGGGATGTGTCTTGTCCTTTAGGGATGGTGTGAGATTATGCTCCCCATCACGTTAATGTATTCTACTAAGTTTTGTTTGACGTGAACAAAATGAACACCCCTGAGATCGGTGTTAATTTTCTACTTTACTGTTTGTAACTGCTCTAAGTTACATGCCAGGTGTTAAGATAACTCTGCCCTATGAGTCTTAGGAGAGCAAAAGCTTAAACATCAATAACAATTTTGCCAACATGTGATTATTTCATTTGCCCCTACATGTGTCTGTATATCAGGGAAACTGGGAATGTGCTGTGCAGCAACTGGATTTTTGTTGCGGTATCTGTATTTTTCACGAAGGAGCACTCCGCATGTGAATATGTTTGCATTGATGAAGTGCAGGAAGCAGAGAGCAGTAAAATAATTATGTTCTAGGCAATATTCCCAACCTCCTAGAGAACCAGAAGCTGCTGTAGGAATGAACTATGACATGTTACAGCTGCCTCAAAACCTGTGAGGTTATGCACAACTTGAATAATGGGGTCAGCAAAGGCTGGTGTTACTTGTGATATCTGAAAGCTCTGAGTCCGTGATTGGGAAGGTGATGGGCTGTGAGAGTGTTCTTACTCAGCACCATACTGTCGCTAAACCAAGAAGGTACTTGAATAAACAGTGTATCTTAGTCCTCCAGCCTGCAGCTCTGTTGTGCTGCCTTTATGGGAGCTGAACTATAACTTGTTCTCTCCTGGATTACTCAGAGGACATGCTTTCCTTTCTGCTTTAACGTTAGTCCTCTGCTCCAAAAAGCAAGCAAGGAGCCTCTGTTATCTGAACTTGGTGTTCAAAAAACCAAAAGCACCTGCTGACATAATCTTTTTATGGCATAAAACACTAAACTGCGCTTCACAAGGATGGTGTTCTGACCCAGCCACAAGGGAGTGGAAGCAGTAATTTCTAGCAGCAAGTTCTTGAGGACTTGAAATGTTCTTGTTTTTTCCATGACTTGCTGATTTAAGCATTTCAGACCTTGTGGATTCTGTAGACAGTGGTGTCTTCTGCATTGGTGGTGGACATAATGTATGCTGAGGGTACTGTGGTGTCAGCGTACATGCAGATGCAAGTTAAAACTCCACACCCCGTCAGGTTTGTGGAGTTTTTGCTTTATCTTGCGGTGTGGTTAGTCAGCAACATCTCAAGTTGAAGGTTGACTTCAAACTGCAATGCAGCATATTATACTCAGTTTTGTCTCCTTTGTACACCTAACAGGACAGGGTAGGGATCCCTTTTGAATAAGGATACACATCAGCATCTTCAGCTGTGAGAATATATCACTGTAGTACCTGTCTTGAATCTATCAAAAGATACAGCAAATGGAATGACTGTGACTTCTCAGTTACCGAAAGATCAGAGCAATCCACTGACGATGAGGTGTCCTGAACAATACCTGCTTCATTGTTATGGGCAGGAAGTAGAGCACTATCTTAGTGTTTGTACTGATGAACACTAAATAATTCGCAGAAACCTGACAGAAGGCTGTCCTGCTTCTCCTTTGCTGCTACAGTTCTTATAAATGCCATATAATAGGCTTTGTTGCTCTCTCTGTACTTTGCTCACCTCTGAGCAGATTCTCTTCTGCCACTAAGCACCAAAAGTGACAGTTGGTAGAGGTAACCAGCTGCTTCTCTTGTGGCTCAGCTTTGAAACTATCTTTCATTCGTGCTGCAAAAAAGCTGATTGCTGGATATCTCCTCTTTTCGAGAGTGTGCATTTTAATTGCAGCCTTGAATGAACTAGATCAATTTAGTCGCATGTTTGAGAGCTTTGATGGCTTGCTGCCACTGTGAAGTTTTGCTCCTGTCTGTGTCCCTGCCTTGTGCAGACAGCCCTACTCAATAGAGCATCAGTTCTGTTCTGCTTTCTCAGTGGAAAACTAGGTTAGTGGTGTGTGCGTGTGCGTGCATGGGGCTAGATGAAGGGTAAACCTTGCCAAGGGGCTGTGTGTTGGAGCTACTGCAAAGGCTGTTGTTGGAGTGCCTGGAAGCCAGGAGCAAGAAGTGGTTCCATAGCTTGGCCCATCTTGTCCAATTGTACCCGAAAAGCTGTCTTACCCTTCCCTCTTCCTTGTAATCTGTGCTGTAGCAGTGCCCCTGGAAATGGAGTGAATGGGACCAATGCAATGGTGCTGCTGGAAAAATAGTAGGAGTTATTCCTGGCCTTGTTCATTCTTTGGTCCCGCTCATGGTGCAGTCACGGAATGCTGATGTAAAGCCAGCAGTGGGATGGTGCAGGCTGTTTAGGATGGCTTGTGGTGGTGGTAGGACCATACCCTGCACTGGCCAGCACTGCTGTCAGCACGCCCCATACAGCCCTGTGCTCCTAAGGAGCCTTTCAGGACATGGGGCTCTGTACCTCGGTGTTGTGGCTACCCCCTTCTATATTAGGAAAGCTCAAATACTTGAACAAGATAGAGCTTAAAATAACAAAAGGTACTTCAGCAATCACAATCTGGTCTCTTAGAAACCATGAACAGTCCCAAAAGAGCTATTGAGAACCTAAAATAGGTTGGTGGCGAGGAAAGCAAATGTGGGTGGGGAAACTGAATATAAAAATTGTAGAACTGAACCATTTCGGGGAAATCCTGTGTTCTAGGGAACCATGACCTAAATAGGTCTGAGAAGGCAGCCAGCTGAAATGGGGCCCTGTACTGAAAGGAAGTTGCAGGATTTGTCTAGCACACTGGAAATGATAAAGCTGAAAGTCACAGGATGATGAAACAGCGTTACCTCACGCTCAGTTGTGCCGGCAGTTAAATTTGGAGGGATGGCTCATAGTCTGGGCAGTCTGATCCCACAGTAGGGCTGTGTTCTAGCTCCTAGAAGTCTGGCTGTTGTTCAGATACTGCATAAGCTGTGAGCTGGCCGAAGGCTCTCGCAGCCACACCCAGGCAGCACTTGGGGTGGCTGGGATGGGCTGCCCTATGCACAGCCCCTCTCCTTACCCAGGGGCTGGGATGCTCGGTGTCCCTCAACTGAAGAACATAGCACAGGGAAACAGTGTGCTTCTGACTTCTTTATCTGAAGACGAGAATCCTTTGAAAGGAAGAGCTCAGTCACAGCAGTGATTTCGTGCTGTCTTCCCTGTGTAGAGTCTCTAGAATGATAAGCAGAATTTATAAGCATGGCTTTTAAATTTGTCCTCAGTCCCAAGTTACCCCTACAGCAGTTCTTAACAGCGGATGAATTAAGAGACCTACATAGGGAGGGGGTGTTTAGTTTGTTGGCTGGCCAGCCTCAAGTGCTCACTGTCAGTGTGATGCCTCTTCAGCTAGTGCCTGTCCTGTTAGCGTCCTGTCTTGGTCTTGTTTTAAGCCCCTTCCAGCAAAATAGCTGCTGGTGCTTTTGGCAGACATCCACTGAATGCTGGCGTTGGGAAGTGTCTTGACTGTCTGGAAATGTGTTTTAGCTGCCAGGCACTCCATGTAACCTATGGAGCTGGGCCTTTGCAGCTGTTAATGGCACCTGGCATCCCCTGCCTCTGGAATGAAGCTGGGGAAGAAACAATTGGGCTAAGGCAGGTTTAGGGGTGGGGGGAAAAGCTGCCCTCCCAGTGTCTGCTCAAAGTCCAACATGTGGCCAGTGGTGGTGGGGACTGCTGGAGCTGAGTTATGGGAACAGCTGGGATCAGAACATGGGTATGCAATGTGCAGTGCGACCTGCAATGCTTGTTTGCCTCGGAGGGTCAACAGCTTCTGTGGGAATGCTGCCTGTACTGCTGCTGGCATTTTGGGTGCGTACTGCCTGCCTTTTGGAGAGCTGTAGGGGATGTGGTTCAGCTTGGACACCGGAAGAGTGGTTGCGAGCCCTGCTGTGAGCGCGCAAAGGCTGTAGCAGTAGGTGCTTCTCCAGAGAGCTGGCACATACAGGTTTGCATGCAACCATCCCAAAAGAAACCCAAATAAAACCCAAAGCTACCTAGAGCACAGAACGTGAATGGTTTTGCTTGGAGTTTTACCACCTCATCCTGTGGAGAAAGGGTCAGGGTGATTTTCAATTTTTTTTACTCTCTAGGTTTTGATGTTCTCCCAAGAAGCTCAAACAGGTACAAAAAGAGTTATTCTAAGGGCTCTAAAGAAACTAGCTCTAAAGAAACAATGAACAGCTTGGAACAGCTGCAGTAAAGCACAGGGAGGTGCATGAAGAGTCTATTTATGAGAAAGGAAATGGCAGAAATAGAGGAATTGATCCATTGCACAAGATTATTAGTAAGTGGCATACACGTAAACTGGACTTGACTGTAAATGTGGGGATCCACCCATGGCTGCTTTCCCTGGTTTAGTGCTCTCATCTCTCAACTCCCTCTGTCAGAGTGAAACCTGTTTGCCCTCTGGCCAGGGCGGTGAGTTGCCAGCAGCCCGTATGGAGCCACCACCGGCAGGATGCAACTGCCTGCTGTCTGCCAGGCGGAGAAGAAGTTGTACTCCAGTAACTAAAACTTGGAAACACATCAGTAATGATTTTAGAAGCTGTTCTGTGTAGGGGGTAGGGGAATTCCCTGCTCTCCCCCCCCCCCCTTTTTAAATTGTTTTGAATGAATAGCTTTGTAGTAAAGTAAAGTAGAACTTTAATTCCTGAGTGTGTTGCCTGCCTAAATCAGATCACAAATTAAATCAGGTAAAGGATGCCTGCAGAGTTCTAAAATACTGAGTTCTCCAGCCTGTTAAGAGGCATTGACACAGCCCCAGCATAGCTCTGTGTTCTTGCATTGCTGGAGCATGCTCCACAGTGTGATGGAAGCTCTAATGGACTCCAGTCAGGCATGGCTTTGCAGCCGTTTTGGGGCCTGAGCTCCCCGCTGCTAGGCAAGGAGTAAGGGCACACAAGCAGAAGTCTGGTTAGCTGTAGCCTGCTTACCAAGAAGTCTGTCCTCCTTCTACAGGTGACGTTTTAGCTTTGTTATAGGTACAAATTGAAGTTTCCCTCAGGAGGTGACACAGAGATGTGGAATTCAGTGTAACAGTGGGTGACATTTTGCTGTGTGCTTCATGTAAACCTGCCATTGCTTGCTAAGGGTCTGCTACAGTTGGCACCCTTTGTGCTGTAATGACAGCCACATGTGTCCTATTCACATAAAGCGCTCTGAAGCTTGTTGTATTGAGCTAGTTTTACACCGTGTTTAGTGCATAAGGTAAGGTAATGCACAAGAAAGACAGTAAGCTCCCAGATCCTTGGACATCTAATACCCGCAGACATTTGATTTCCAGTGTATAGCTGGCTGTGCCATGTTACATCTTAACATACAGGAAGTGCAGACAGTTGGGATGTGTTTATAACTAGGGTATTCCTGAAAGGTACAGTCAACTCCCAATCTGTCTGTCTTTGTCAGAAATGACATTAAAAATAGCACTAACCGAATAACCGACAACTGCTTCTGCAAAATGAGCTCAGGTGCTGCACTGTCTAGTGCACAAAGACAGTGGTATGGGTGGGGAAGGTGCAGTGTTTTTATGCTCTTACAACAATCAATGCTTGCAGAAATCGATCTTTGCTAGTGTCCGTTTTTAGGCTTTAACACAAGATGACTAAATGATGCATGTGCGAAGAAGCCTAGTTTTTCTGTAACATCAGTTCTTTTTCTTCAGGCTCTGCACTAAAAACATGAGAGAATCTTTAAAGTTCCTGGTGCAGCCTGTAGTCCAGGTATCAAAATAAAGCCGAGATGCAACTGTTGCCTGTGAGGGTGATGCTGTCATGTGTACCTATAGCACATGAGGTGTATTTCTGAGTCGCTGGTGCTGGGTGCGTCAAAGGCAGGCAAGCTTCCTCCTCTGCTATGTGATGGTGGCTTTATTCAGATTGTCATAGTGGGATGGAATGGGATGTCTTCCTGATGGCTCTAGCCAAATGGGGACTACTGTGTACAAGTGAGTGGAGAGGAGGGTGGTGGAGAGGGCTGGGGAGCCTTAGGGAGCTGTTGGGGCAGCCTGCTCTCCCTGGGGGCTGCAGGGCAGCAGGGCCAGGGCTGGTGCCTGTGATGTGCTGTCCCTGCTGTTGTTCCGCTCCCTGCTGAGCTTAGGGGGATGAAAGGTCCTCTAAGACTGCTGGAAGGGGGCTTGGTTTAATGAAGTGTAATCCCTTTAGAAATTGCAAGCACTTTCATGTGACCCGATTCCAGCCTCTCCCTGACACGGAGGAGCCAGGGCAGTTTTGTGGAGCACTGGCACTGGGGAAAGAAACAGATGTCGGTACGTTTTTCTGGGGCTGTGGTGGGGGGCATTGCCTCTGCCAAGGCTGTGCAGAGCATGATGCTCTGGTCTGTGCTGCGGGTTGGTGTGCTGCTCCTGACCTGGCAGTGGGGCCTGCATTGCCTGGCCAACATGGTGGGAAGTGCTCTGGGGTGCAGTTGCCCTCCAGTAATGTTTAAAGGACAGGGAACAATTTGCAAATTTACTCTGCTGTTACTAATCTTGCTGAAAACCAAAACTGAGAAGGTTTTCAGATTATTGGGGTGCTTTATGAGGTCTTGAGTTCAGAGTTCATGCAACTGAGCTTGATTTGACGTGCTTATCTGGTCAGAGCAGTTGGAACTGATGCATGGTGTTAGTCTGGTATCTTTACTGCTTGGTGAAGTAGTGCCCTATTGTGCAGAGGATCTATAAAAGGTGGCCTGGGATTTGTTTTTAACTGAACTTACTTCTGTTCTGTAACAGACAAATGAGCAATAAAGTTTGACTTTTCCCTGTGCTGTTTTCTCTAGAATAGTTTGCATGGAGGCTTGAACCTGGGAACCATGAATATCTGAAGCCTACAGACCAGCTGGATATAATGGCTGCTTTGCATTCAGGAAATCCAGGGAGGAAAGAAGCTTTAGCTCAGGGTCAGGGTTTTGTCGAGGTTGATACTCTGTTGTGCTGACTCTACCTGTTCTTCTGGATTTCCTAGTACTTTGTTCCTGTCTCAACTTAGGACAAACAGAATTTTCTGTTGCACCTCCTACTGGCTTAGTGTGCTGGGGCATCGGTACCAGTTGTTACCAAGTGTGATGGTACTGGTTTGTCCTGTGTTCCCTGCCACGTGCAGCTGCAAATGTTCATCTTTGGAAGCAGTTACAGCAGGGCTCACTGGGAGACCTGGAAGATAACAGATAGCCATTGCTGCTATTAGAATGTATTGGGGATGTCAGAAGGGCAGAAAGTGAGGCTTGAAAAAGTATGTGGACAATGTTAGAATCCGTGAAGAGAAGTTGCAGATCCGTGCCTGGTACCTCTCAATCCGAGTCTGTCTCCTGTGGCTGGCTAAGTGCTATGGGAGGAGGATGATGGTGTCCTGTAGCTTGTGAGAGCTCTTCCCTATCAAAAGGAGCTTTCTGTGGCTGTGACTGCTCTGGGGCTGAAACAGTCTCTTTTCCATGTGAGAAGCTCTGTCCGTACAGGAGGTCCTGCCCTCACCACTGTCCTTGGCAGCAGGAAGCTCTTTTATACGCTCTGGTAGCCGCAGTCTTTATCTGTGCTTAAGCTGGCAGAAGAATGGCAATTCCTCGTAGAGAGAAGAGGAAGAGTTGCTAGGTTTCAGGCTCTTTCCTGTAGCTGTTATGAAATGAATCAGTTAAATATGGGCTTGTTTCTTGAGTATTTTTTAGCTTGGTTAGTGTGAATTTGCCTGTTGAAATGTGGTGCTTGAATTGTCTTGTAATGTGCAGGACAGCCTCCTGGAAGCTTTCCATGTAATGCTGCTGGCTGTTTGTGTGCGAAGTATTATATTAAATGATGGTTGAAAGACAAATGCTATTTAGAGGCCACCTACTAGGGTAAAACTTCTGCAGGTTTAAGATCTAAGCAGGATTTGGGGGGTTGTAGGATGCACGTGGGTGCAGCAATGAGTGTGTTACAAATGCTGTGATGAAAAAACTGAATAGGCTGCTTTAAACTGAGTATGAATTACTGCACTAGGATAGTAATTTTCATAGATGTGTTGATGAAATCTGGTAAGTCCTTTAAAAATACCTTCTGAATGTTGAAAGCTTAAGACACAACTTTACTAACAATAAATTTTGGAAAAGGGATGCAGTGCTCTTGGATGAGTGCTGCTGCTGTGGACCTTGTGAGCTCATTGCTGTCTTTTTCTTGCTGTATTTACTCTTTTTGCTCCGATCTCAGCAGCGTGCACCTTGGACTGATGGAGCTGGGTTTGTATATGCTTGGCAGTCCAATTGGTTATCCTATTGAGGAGTGTTTTTGTTCCGTTTGCAACCCTGATAGTGAGTGTGCTGATGGTTATACCAGCCTTCAAACATAAGCAAACCTTATTAGATGGCATAGAAATACAGAGTATAAAAGCTTAATGCTACTGAATCTTCAGGCTTTTCTTAGAAAGGAAAACTTGATGGTAAACTAGATAAATGTGCTTTGGCACAGTAATTCTCAAGGGGCAAGGCAAACGGAGGAGTCTAAATTATGATGGGACTGGGTCGTGCTGGCTTTCTGCAGGTACAATACTTTTGTTGTGTAACTTTGTGTAATGTCTGGGTGGCACTGGGCTGCGAGAGCCTCAGTAAAGGGGTTCTGCTCAAAGATCGGCCTCAACGGATAAGTGGAGGAAGGTAAACATGCAGTGCCTCCCACTTGCTTGTCATGTTGGGTCTATGGGTCTTTCCTTGTCGTTTGGGAGGCAGGCAGGGCACACGGAGGTGGGTGTAAACAGCTCTCTGGCAGTGAGGTGGCCCCAGGTATCTTTCAGAGGGAGCTCCCTTGGTGATTGATTTCTCAGCTCTTTTACATGCTAGGAGAAGCAATTAGTATTTCTCTAACAGCCTGCAGGCTCTTGAAAGGAAACAAGATGCTGGGTACAGCTGTCTCTGCTCTGCAGTGTTATCAGGCTGTTATCTGCTGCAGAGAGCAGTGCCTCCCGCCACCTGGAACTGTAGGAGCCTCACTGCTTCTCCAGCTCAACAACTGTCTCAAACAAACCCGGCTTGAGACCACATGGGAAAAACCTCTTTGAATGTTGTTTCCACATAGATAAGGGTTAAGGCTCAGTTTTCCAGCAAACTAATTTCTTGTCTGAGTGTCAAATTGGGATCAACCCAGTGGCTGAACTGTCAGTGTTGTGGCCCAGGCTGTGTGTCTGTGTGCAGCCCGCGGGTGGCTCGCCACAGCCCATGGCCAAAGGCGTTAACTCTGCTTGCTGAGGGAAGCCAGTGGTGCCGGGGTGTGGTGCGCTGAAGCAGAAGCCTGTTTCCTGTGGTGGGGTAGCTCATGCTGGCTGCTAAAATAGCATGTGCTGGAGCTGCCAGCGCAGACCCCGTGCAGGATCCTGGGTTGCTGCTCATTTGGAGCACGAGGGGCTTCTGCCAAGGGAACGTCTCCCTCTCCCAGTGGATTGTACTCACTGAAGGACAATAACTGTAGATGTGTACACATGGCAACTGTATGATAGCCAGTCAGATAGCTTACATGCATCAGAGTAAGTGACAGTGAAGGAATTTGGCTGGTTTCAGTCTGGAACCTTATTTTACTGCAATAACAAAGATGTTAAGTCTTAGAAGTAAGTATTCTGCATGGATTATGAGGATACTCAGTGAAGGAGCTTTACTTTAAATTTTACTGTCTGATTTGCTCCGAATAGCTTAGAAGCTGTTTGGGCACAGATTGCAGAGAGCTGCCACAGATGTTTCATTTCTGTTTTCTGGTGCTTTCTCTGCTCTTCAGTCACCTGTAGGAGTGGTATCGGGTAAGAGTAGCTACTGTGCTTTATCTGTAAACAGAGGAGCAAAAAGACTTTTTCATGGTAGTGGGTACGTTGGTGTTTTAGGTGAACTTGAAAGACTTTAAAACAAGCAAAAACCTTGTTTCAGTGTAACCTCTCTCAAACATGGCTTAATGGACATCTCTGTGCTCACTAGTGGGTGTGCTGGGCGTCTCAGACTGACAAGCCAGCACTCCTGGCAGAAGAGACTGCTTCCAAATGTAAATAAATTGGAGAGCTGTTTTGGGGAGTGTTCAGTCCTTCTAGCGAGTGACTGGATCCCTGTTTCACCAGAGCACTCTGAAATTAGACAGCTGTCAGCATCTGGGGCCTGAGGAGAGTAATTTTGGGAAGGTATAGCAAGAGAACTTACGGCTATTGCATGCTATTGAAAGCTGCCAACTTTAAACAAAGCTTGATTGCTTATGAGTTTAGGTCGTTTGCTCTTTCCTTGCTGCTTGTAAGGGATGTCTTCTCCTCAGTTTGACATCATGGTGTCTGAAGGTTCAGAGGGTTTCAAACCCAGCTTGTTCCTGGTCTACTTAGCTGTTGGTGTGGCACCTTTGCTCCAATAATGTCTAGGTAGCATTGCTTATGCATGCAGCAATTGGAACTGCAGTTCTTGGTGACTTCAGCTTTGTTGTGCTGAGCTTACCTTGAGCTTCTTACAGAACATGCTTAAATTTTTAGCTAAACTTAAAACAAGAAAACCCTTAGGTTCATCAGAAAGGGATGTGAGGTACAGAATAGTGGTGCGCCTAGGCTCAAGTAGGCTTTTTGGGAGGCTGCAAAATATGTTTGGATACGGTGGTCTCTTTTGGCACTTGACTTGCTTAACTAGTAGAATGCTTCTTGCTTATGGAAGAACAACCTGGTTGAAGCTCCTTCGCAGTCTGCTACCACTTTCTTAGTAAATGAGATGTGAAATTTGCCCGTGTACGTGGTAGAAATCCAAGGATCAAAACTGGCTGCAATCACATCAGTGTTGGGTGGTTCCTTGAATTTCCTCTGCTTACTCGAGCTGTTTTTGTCTTTCGTCATGTAGTTAGCTTAGTCTTAAGTGTGAGTTTGAGTAATTCTTACTGAAACTGTTCACAGCGTAATTCCCCTTCTACCCTGGACTGTTGGTGGGCAGTCCTAAGAGGATTGATTGTACCGAAAAGCAAATACATTAGGATTTGTTGGTGTGGGGTAACTGGTTCTTGCTGAGAAAGAACTGCGAATGCAAGGCCTGTATGATGTGGCTTGATGCAGTATATCTTCTGTGCAACTCTAAGTTTTGAATTTTTGCTTTGATGGAAAAGCATTAAAACAGCTTCATCTAAAGTATCTGCAGCTTGTTAAATAGCTCTGCCTTTTTCAGTTGATAGGTATGCAAATAGAAATGGATCTGACCAGGCCTTACATCTGCATCCAGGCAGGAGTATTCCTGTCTACGCCTATGGATCTAAGTGTTGGTTTCCAATAATGATCAGGAGTTATGAATGGAATTGGCTAGGCTTTACAGTAATCTCTGAGGTGAAATGCCTCTGCTACTTAACATGTCTCATGAGAGCTATTGGTGAAAGATGTACTGATGTCTTTCTGCCTCTGTACGATGAAGCTGCAAGCTCCCTTGCTTCAATCCTTGCCACTTGAACTTCACAAGTGCAAATGTGATGGCGACACTTTCCTGTCCACAGTGCGTCACGTAATGTTTCTTCTGGAAGACCATTCATGCTTGTACTACTTGCATCTGATTTGTCGGGAAATCTTGACTGCAGTATTAAATTGCATCTAAACCATTTCTACAGTGTTTAGAACAACTGTTGCATCCCTGAAAGAACTGGAAAGCAGGAGGCAACTGCACAGAAATGCACTGCTTTGTGAAATGTCAGCATGTGTGGCTCCATGTTAGTTCAGCATGCATCCTTTTTCCCTTAGCATGTGAGATCATCCTGGCATGCTGTCTGCTTCATACCCACAGCTCTTGGAGCGCGTCAGGGAATCAAGCCTTACAACTTACCCAAATAACATTGGAGACTGCAACAGTATTGTTAGTATGGATTAATCCTCTGTAGCCGGCTGAGTTGTTAATGCTTACTAGGAGTTCCTTGATATTCATCCTTCAAATGGAATGGTTGGATGTCTGGTTGTTCATACAAAATTTGGAACATTTCTGACTTTGTGAAAAGCACCAGGGTGTTCTATATGAGAAATTAAACTTCATAAGCTGTAGAGGGCTCTCACATTATAGATGGGAGTATTAGTTAGGAACAAAGAGGATAAACTCTTTTCAACAGGAAATTTATATTCTGTAGAGAAACTGGGAACACTGTGCTGGCAGGGACGCAGCTTTGTAACTGCTGGCAGTGAAGTTCCTGGAGGCCTGGGAGCCTGTCCCTGGCTGTAGGCTGGTGTTAGTTCACTGTTGGGCAGCATAACTTAGAACACGTGTTGTAACCATGCGTTTTGTGTCTTGCAGATCAGTGTACGTGTCACCACCATGGATGCAGAGCTGGAGTTTGCCATCCAGCCCAACACTACAGGGAAGCAACTCTTTGATCAGGTGAGTGATGGAATTGTAGAGGATCTGAAGTTGATACAGATGTGAATCTGTTACGGCAACAGCAAATAACTTCCAGGGGACTTCATGGGTTAAGTGACAGTGTGTATAACACACTTAAGAGATCTCAGCACAGTATAAGATTATGCTTTTCTTTTTCTTGGCATTTTTTTTATTTCCAGGAATGTGTTAGGAGTTATTCTTACCTCTAATGAACAGCCTTGGTGCTATAGCTCATAACTGGAAAGCAGTATATGTCTGCAGTCACAGTTCATAAGACTTAGGAGGGAGCTAGTAAGCTGTCTTTGGCTGGCTTAGAATCATAGAATCGTAGAACAACCAGGTTGGAAGAGACCCACTGGATCATTGAGACCAACTGTTCCTATCAAACAATAAACCATGCCCCCCCAGCACCTTGTCCACCTGTGCCTTAAACACCTCCAGAGAAACTTAAACACCTCCCTGGGTAGCCTGTTCCAATGCCCAATGAGCCTTTCTGTGAAAATTTTTTTCCTAATGTCTAGCCTAAATCATCCCTGGCGGAGCTTGAGGCCATTCCCTCTTGTCCTGTCCCCTGTCACTTGGGCAAAGAGGCCATTACNATTGGCCTTCTTGGCCACCTGGGCACACTACTGGCTCATGTTCAGTTGGCTGTCAACCAACACCTCCAGGTCCCTCTCCTCCAGGCAGCTTTCTTACTTGCAAGCATGGTGTCATTGATTTCAGAGAGTAGTTGGTCTCTAAGATAGAGGCTTACCTGGGTTTCAGGTATTGCTGCAAGCCTTCAGTGCAGGTGAAGTGATATTCTACATTCCCACTGGGCTCTGAGGACAATCTTGGAAGCTATGTATGATGCTGTCCTGGGCTGTCTTCATCTGGGGGTTTCACCCTTCCTCTGCAGTTGCTGGCTGAGCAAATTTCCCCTGGATTATGCTCCAAATGGGAGCAGGTAGGCATGTGCAGCCCCTAGCTGAATCAGCTGATAGCAGACGGTATCAATTGTAGCAAGTGAAACTGCCAGGCTCCATAAAGTTTCTCTGCTGTAATCCAGAAGGCCATGGATTTGCCACTTGGGGGGAAATACGAACAGTAAGTTCATAGTTTAAAGAAAAGTAAAATTAATCTGGAACAGAAGACAAGATGAAGGAACTTCCAGACCAGATATTTCAGCCATGGGTGTGGCTCAGCAGTGCTGAGCATTCTTGGGCCAGCTCTACACAGGACCAATCTTGGTGAAGGGAGAACTGAGGGCTGACCCACCCATACAAGTCAGCTGTTTCATCTGGGGCCAGCAGGCTTAATTAATTTTTTGGGGGTTTTTAGATGTATAACCACAAACTGCTACTTTCTTTCATACTTGTCTGGATGGCTCAGCACAAGATACTACACTCCTCTTTGCAGCCCAGCCCTGAAATTGAAGGAATAGAGTGAGATCCTGTAATAGCATTGTTTCATAATGGGAAAATGAGAAAGGCTTTCAGGGAAGTTCTGAGTTGCATGTAGTTTTCAGCTGTCGTACTGCACAGTAGCTTCTACTTATTTTAGTCCTGTCTGGTCTCAAATCTGACAGTTTTTGATGGATAGATACGAGAGATGGAATCTGTCCAGAATGCGTGTGTGCAACACAGAACTCTACCATAGGTAGTTCATGAAAGCATGTGCTGGTGAAGCAGAGGTGAGTTACCCCCAAGTTCATCAGAAGGTGAACTGTTTTTTGAAGAGGAGTGTGTGTGCTGTCTTCATGTGGGTGTTTCCCATGATAGCAACTTTTCAACAGACAGTTTCTCCCATTATCCAAGGAAACCACCAGGTGCTCAGAAGTGATCCCACCACAATGGGAAACAATTCATATTAGTCTCTAAATGCAGACACACAACAGGCTGTCCATATTTTTTTTTGGGGGGGGTGGAAAATTCAAGGCTTTTCTTTACAAAGGAGGCTATAGTTAGGCTTACACATATAGACAAGCATTACCTCTTGTATATGAGGTATATATTGAGGTATACATATATATATATATATATATATATATGTATATTGTATATATTGACCTTAGCATAAAGAGCAAAGGGAATACCAAACCAGAACATGAGAGCTTCCAGTGAGCTGACAGTAAATACTGAACTTGCTCCCTATAGTATGGGGATGAGGCTTTGAATATATTGTCAGCTGGCATTTATCCAGTACGTTTTAAATGGCTGAGCTGTTTGTGTGGATTAGTTCCTGCGGAGGGCCAGCCCAGAGCTGCTCTCCCTGCTAATAGGACCAAGCAGCCGGACTGATAAACTGTTCACTCAGTTTCTGTCCTGAGATGGTCTTGGGTGATGGGGTGTGTAAAAACAAAGTTATGGCTGTTGTTTTCTGGCTCCCTTAAACTATGGTGTGCTCCTGGAATTGCTAATCTAGTATTTTCTGCCTGATGCTGAGTCTGAAAAAGGAGCTGATTTCATAAATGCTTTTTTGAGGGAAGGGAGAGTTTCTCTACAAAGCAAACTTGGGGTTTTGCTTTTGTGGCACATTGACCTTCTGGTGTGAAATCTGATTTTTTAATTTTTTCACAGAAAAAAATAAGTACCTTGCATTTTTCTGTCCTCAAGTGCCCTTTCACTTTGAGCTGTCAGTTCCAAGTTAAGCTAAAAGGAAGCTGCTAAGTATTACCAAAGTTTCTAGCTGTGCATCTACCTCAGTGCATGCTGCTGTGTTTGTTCAGTAACATTTAGGCTGAATTTGCTTCAACCTGTTGTGTCTGAAGATAGAATAAATATCTTTATGCCACCCATAATTCTGATCTAATCTGAATAGGATTCAGAAGACTCTTGGAAAGCCTATAACTAGGCAGTAGCTTCATGGAGGGGAGCAGTTTGAATCTAAAGTTCCATAGTAATAGGTGAATGGGCTTGAGGTGGAAATGTTCATTTCCTACCTTCCTGCTTGCTTAAATCAAAGTGAATTTTTGTAGTGATGGAACAATGCAGGTGCTTCACTGCTTTGGACATAGTCTTCTGCCCGAAGGAACTGGCTGTAGGAATACCACTGAGTTGATATGCAGTCTAGTAAAATTGTGATTTTTACTAGAGATCTTCCTATAGCCCCCTATCACCATGGCTTGTATGGCTCTAGGTTAGGTAGCTTCAGCTTGCGTACACAGATGGAACCTGTATTAACTGAGACAGGAGGATTGTTCTGGCTACCTTCTGCAACTTTCCTTCTGTACCTCTTTCCTTGTGCATCTCAGCATGAGCTGTTGAACTGAGGTGCTTACAGACTTGCTGGTAACACAGGAGCTCTGCTCCTATTCCTCAGCTGCTGGCAATGGGCTGGGAGAGCTTGAGGATGGGCCTTGCCCATCAGGTCAGGGGTGCTGCCTGTCCCACAGGCCTGGCTGCTTCACAGGTTCCTTGAGGTGCTGCTTTCTCGGGGCTGCAGGGCAGAGGCACGGTGATGGTGGTAGCTGCTTTCTTTCCTCCTGGCATGTTGCTGTGTCAGACAGCAGTGCAGCTGGGCTGGAGACAAGTGTGTAAAGCAAAGCATTGCTTTGTTTTCTGTCTCCTACACATTTAACCATTCCTCTGGCAAAGCTGCTTAGCTGCTTAGTGGTGTGGATAGCTTTGAAGTTGTGTTCTTCCAATCTGTCTTCCTCTCAAACTTTCTTTTCTTGGGTAAATGGATTCTAGCTTGAATCAGTGAGACTTTGGCTTGCTGTGGGGGTGAGCCTGTGCCTTAGGCAGGGAGACAGGTAAGGAACTGGCTCACCTGAGTGCTTCACAACTGTCTGGAATGTTTTCCAGAGCAGCCTTGGCTTAGTAGACGTGGCCTCTTCCAGGCTTCTTGGGCAGAACACAGCCTCATCACAGAGTACTTGACCGCTTTGACTCTGCAGTATGAAAACATACTCCCTTTGTCAGTGTTCCCAATGTGTTGTGTGAGGCAGCTTCTCAAATGCTGTGTTTCTGATCACATCTAACCTTGGGTCCTGCTGGCACCTTGCTCTGTTTTTCTCCTTCAGAGCCCCTTCTTCCTCTTGGTCTCTGGTAAAGTAGTCCTAATTCCTTTAGAGTAACCAAAAGAACACAGTCTCAGGTGATCTCTGTCCAATTAAGAGCCACGAAGCCAAGTTACAGGTTAAAGAGAAATGTGGCATGGGACAACTGGATGTAAAGGCTGCTGCAGTCTGCTGCCAGTTGTAGATTGAGCCTTATACTGCAGGCTGAATGAGACCCAGGGGCTGACTTCGTGTTTTCCCTGGCATGAAGGAAATACTTACACTCCCAGATGGAGAGTGACACTTCAGGTATTTAGTACAGTGGTCTGTGTTTAAGCAGTGCTCTCCTCCTGTCCAGCGTGCCAGCCCTTCCCTATCCTTAGTCACTGCGAGTTGTGGTTGTGTTTTGGAACATCTCGGTTGGTCAGGGTTCCAAGCACTGTACACCCTCATACTTACTGCTTACTGCTAGCCAGACTCCTTGCAGCTGTAGCTCCTTGCATTATGCTTTTTCCCTTTCTGAATGTGACTAAATAGCATGCTAAAGCTGAAGTGGAAAGGATGGAGGAGAACAACTGTTTCCTCTGCATTGTTTGACAGAGGCTGCTGTTGTGTGCATTTACTTGGTAAGCAGTTTGAGAGTGAAGGCTGGTCAGGCCAGATCTGTGTGCTGACTAACAAGCCATGACATGCCTTGCTTTACAGCTCCTGTAATTCCTACAGCAGGAACTGTGCTGTGTTTCAGTTCAAGTCAGCAGCAGTTTCGGGAAGGCGATGCTGTGTGCTGTGCTGTCTCCCCTCTTTGTTGTGTCGTTGTTGTCACTGCTATTGCTGTGCAGATTTCTGCTGTGGAATAGAAGTCCTTTTGTGCAGGGCCTCAGTGTGCTGCCTTTCAGTTCCTTGCTGGCAGTCTGGCTCTTTGAATTCCCAGGCGTAAGCTGCTGACAAGTGGAAGCCAGGCAAGCAGACACATGCAGCGGGGGAGCTTCCCTCCCATTCAGATGGTAATGCTGCTGAGAACAGAGTTTTCCTTCGGCTCTGGGACAGCCCTTCTTCCTCTTCTTGTGCCTCCTACTTTCAGCCTACACGACAAACTCTTGATACCTCTCTTTAGCTGTCTGCATCCCACTCCCTGTTCTGCTCATGTCTGCAGGGGCTTTAGGACAGATCTCTGGTTTGCTGTCAAGCAAGGACAGACAGAATAATTTCATGCACTCCAGTGGTACGTTATATGCAGACTACATGACCTTGCACAGGTTTTGTCTCTGTGTGCTGGTCATAGCGTGCCTCTGCTGAAAGCTGCCTTTGGTTCATGGGCCTGAAGGAGCATAGGGCTGTGATGTAAGGCCAGAAGAAATGTCTGATCCTGCCTTAAAGAATCTAACTAGAAATGTATTTGTGGGGAACCAACATCCTTGGTGTTGTCTCCTGACAGACCAAAGAGACCATCAGAAGGGAAGAGTACATCCATAGGATTCAACAGAAAAGCCATTTAAAAGGAAGTGGACGTTAAGGGAGCAATCATAAACAATGTGACAAGGTGGTACTAAACCTACTTCTGCTTACCTGGCACAGGAACTGCAGTGATGAGGCAGCCAGTGTCCCCACAGCAAGCAGCATCCCCTCTGCACAGAGTGCCAGTGCCTCTGGAGGAGGGGGCTGCTGCAATCCCCAGCTGTTGGTGTGTAAAAGCAGTTGACAGTGCACTACTTCCAGGTACAGTGGTGCCCTGAAGACAAGTGTCCTTTCCCTCCTCCTTCCTTGTCTGATGGAGATGACAGGCACGTGCCTTGTGCGCTGGTATGAGAACAGCTCCTGGGGGTTCAGGAGAGACCTGGAATTTCAGCTTCTAGCCTTGCTGCAGCCTGTGGCACGTCCTGGGCTTGCCAGGGCACAGAGCTGTGGCCTGGCACTGTGAACAGGCATTACCAGGGAACTTTCCCCTCCTTTTAACAGAAGCAGCATTGCACTACAGTTGCCTTGCCCTCCCCAGGCTCTTGTCTCCTGTTACAGTATGGCTTTAAGCCTTCTTAACTCTCATTTACGTTAGCATCCGAGGTGTGGGTGTGCTGGGGACACACGGAGGAGAGAGCTGAGAGCACTGAGGTTGATTTCTGAGGTGGCTCTGTCCTGGCCGCAAGGGCCAGCGTATTGATGTACCTGCTGCTGTACATCATTGTGGGGCTGTTCTGAACTGAGCTGCACAGATGCCTGTCCACAGCTGTCTGTTGGGTAGAATACAGACCTTGCAACAGCACAGCCTGGTAGGACATGACCTAGCAGGGCAGTCTGTGGCTTGCCTAGGAGTACTTCATTTGCATCATAAGTGAGGGGTGCTCCTGGAAATGAGCTGTGTGGTTGGTTCCTGGCAGTCGTTACACTAAGTCAGACCAAGTGCATCATGTTTTGGCTGTAGATGTTGGTTTTGTAAGTGACTGAAGGAAATAATATCCCAGCTGTTGTTTATGAATAGCAACAAGCCTTGAAGTGAGTAGGGACAAGAAAGAATACAAACCATCTCCCGCTTGAGACTCCTCAGATGCCCAGTCATCGGTGTTTCTGCATTGTAGCAGGGTAGGCAGAGGTTGGGGCACTGGTCATCTTTGTGTTCCACCGAACTTACCTCTGCCACGTCCTCAGCCACCACAGAGGTGGGGACATCTGGCTGGGATTCTTGCTAATTGTCTCTCTTCCAGGTTGTCAAGACAATTGGTCTAAGAGAGGTCTGGTTTTTTGGACTTCAGTATCAGGACACCAAGGGCTTTTCAACATGGCTGAAATTGAACAAAAAGGTATGTTTACTTCAAGCTCTCGCTTGTCCTGGGTTCACTTCTCTTGGAGAGCAAAGACAAATTTAGTCTCCATGCTACTGTTGGGGATCTGTTCTTGCTTTTCCCAGACCTAAAGCACTGCAAGATCAGTGACTTGGTGCTGCCTTCCTTCAGTCCACAGCCTGAAGGAGGAACAAGGAGTTCTGGTGTCTGACCTGCTCTTCTTGCATCTAGTCCTATTTGTTATCCAGGCAGATCCATTACTCTTCCCTGTAACACACTGATGAAGTGCTCACGTGAGCATCTTGGTTGGAGAGAAACCTAGTATGTAACTTACCTAGCACTGATCATAGTTTGTGGCTTGTCATAAGTCCTGCAGGGAGAGGCAAGGAGGCGTTTAGCAGTAAGGAACTTAAAAGCTTTGCTTTTATGTCCACTCACTTCTGCATCAGGAGAATTTGTTTGTGGTACATTCCCGTCTTTTTGTTCATAAACCTGCTCCCCTTCACTTGTTGTGTAGGTTATAAAATCCAATAACTCTGTTCCAGGTAACAGCACAGGATGTACGCAAAGAAAGCCCCCTGCTTTTCAAATTCCGTGCCAAATTCTACCCAGAGGACGTGGCAGAAGAGCTGATCCAGGACATCACACAGCGCCTTTTCTTCCTCCAAGTAAAGGAGGCAATTCTGAATGATGACATTTATTGCCCTCCAGAAACAGCTGTACTTCTGGCTTCGTATGCCGTCCAGTCAAAATACGGAGACTTCAACAAAGAAGTGCACAAGGCTGGCTACCTGGCTAGTGACAAACTGCTTCCACAGAGGTATGTTCTTTAAATATCTTACTGCTACAGAAGGAATTCTAATCAGAAGTAGGGAGGGAGTTTCAAAATAAAAAAATTTAATACTCCACGGAGAAGCACGACTGAATATAACTTGTCATTTGTCAGAATTCTACCTACTGACCAATGTGTCTCTAGCCTTATAATAGAACTGTATTTACTGGAATGTTTTTGGGGGGGAACTGTGATGCCAACAGGGTAATTAATGAAGCATTAATTAAGAGTGATGTGATTGTGTGTGTAAATGCAGTGACTGGTCTCAAACTTCCCATGTACTTGAATTTCTAGAGTCCTGGAGCAGCACAAGCTTAACAAGGACCAATGGGAAGAGCGGATCCAAGTGTGGCATGAGGAACATCGAGGAATGATTAGGTAACTGATGCACTGTGACACCGCTGTATTTGAAGTAGTGTGATATATGCTAGTGTGTAATGCATGAATGCACGCGGAGATCTTTGGCTTTCTTCAAGATGAGGTAGCATTCTTCAGGTTACTCTGCTCAGAGGAACTAGGTGCCCATGCCTCTGCCCTTACTAGTCCACATCAGCTGATATTCTTAGCAAAACAAAACGGAGTGTGCAGAGTTTGTCGTTATCTACTAGGGTGATGCCTGGAACTTTTGCTGACTTGTTGCTGCTCTGCCCATGTAGGAAGACAGCACATTCTTGCTCTAATGGCTTATAGACTCAAGATCTTTTCTTTGTGTGTGTGCTGCAGAGAAGATGCTGTCTTGGAGTACCTGAAAATCGCACAGGATCTGGAAATGTATGGTGTGAACTACTTCAACATTAAGAACAAGAAGGGCTCAGAACTCTGGTTAGGTGTAGATGCTCTTGGACTCAACATTTATGAGCAGAATGACAGGTAATAACTACCCTCTCATCATCATTGCCTTCAGCTCCTGTGAAGGCATTAAAAATTAAACTTTTCTGGAATTTGAGTCTTTAAACTCTATAATTTCTGTATCATTCTTGGCTGTGTTTTTGACACTACCAGAATGATCCATAAAACATGCTACTTTGGACCAAAAAAATACAATAAACTGTCAAATCCTATCAAGCTAGTTTTGCTTGTATCCCCTGGTTTTCCTGCCACAGATGCATTCTCCAGTTCTGTTTTCCATGAAAAAAAAGGGCATGATTGAAAAACTGCTTCTGATGTTGGTAGTTCATTTGCATGACTAATTTTGTTCAATTATTCCAATCAACATACAAGTACTGAAATATGAGGATAGATTGGGTAAAATTTTGAGCTTTATTCTTATTTGCCTTTGCTTTCCATTTCTGCAGGCTAACACCGAAAATTGGATTCCCTTGGAGTGAGATCAGGAATATCTCATTCAATGACAAGAAATTTGTTATCAAGCCTATTGACAAGAAAGCACCAGTAAGAAGCAACATTCAAATAGAACTTTCGGTGGCTTAGCTGAATGATTTTTTTTACTGCACACAATCTTTTCAAATAATGTCAGCACTGACTTAACAGTGCTCTGGTATTTGATGTCTTCAGGACAGGATGCGCAGAACAGATATCATGGCAGTGAGGTGATAGTCGGGATTTGTTTCTGGCTAGGAATGTTCTTGCAGTATAACTTTTAAGCTGTTTGACGTCAATGGCAAGGAGAAGCTCTCTGCTTAAGGTTTCTAATTCTCCTGAGACTGTTCACATTCTCTGATAATACAGTGAGGGACCTGAGACACTGATGTTAACTGTGAGCACTTCCTTTGTGGCCTGTTTGCCTTAGTAGTGTGTGGGATGGTCTTCTGCAGTTTTTCACTTCAAGCTGAAGCTTCAGGTAATTTTTTAAGAGTTCTTGCAAATTTATGATGAACATGATTGGCTTAATCCTTAGGGCTTATTTATTGCTCTCTTGTTGCTCTTTTAACAGAGCAAAGTTATTTATCCATTGAACATCATGTTTGTCGTACTCTGTGTGCCTGGTAAACCAGCCCCAATGGCATTTGTAATGAAACAGCACTGTATTTTGTGCCAAGGATGCTTTACAGTGAAACCCAATGCACTGTAACAGCAAGTTGGGCACTTCTGCCCTGTGTGTAATGATCAGGTTAAAATTAACGCCTGAAAGATTGGTATCTAACTAGCACCGCTGATGTGTTAGGCACAGATGAGAGAAGCTGGCTAGCAGTTCTAGAAAGCTTAGGGCCTTGGAGCGTATTGCATACACAGAGGGCTTCTTATATTGAAAGAACAGGTCTAATGCTGCGTTTTTCTTGTCCTAAGGACTTTGTATTTTATGCCCCTCGGTTACGGATTAACAAACGAATCTTGGCACTTTGCATGGGGAACCATGAGCTCTACATGCGCAGACGTAAACCAGATACCATTGAGGTACAACAGATGAAAGCACAGGCTCGGGAAGAGAAGCATCAGAAACAGATGGAGAGGTTGGTTGGGTTCCAAGTAACCTGGAATTGCATGGTCACTGCACAATAGCATCACAGCTATCACAGCACAATAGCGTCACATATCTAGC
Source organism: Piaya cayana (assembly GCA_013389865.1). NCBI lineage: Eukaryota > Metazoa > Chordata > Aves > Cuculiformes > Coccyzidae > Piaya > Piaya cayana. The sequence continues at coordinate 108,053 of WAAB01000678.1, forward strand.
ACAATAGCTAGATAAATTGCTGGCAATTATAGAACCAAATATAGAGCAAAGGGCTTTCTGCTTCAGTAGATCTAATGGGATGGTGAAGATGGCACTCATCACAATTGTTACCCACCATCATTTTATTGGAGCAAAATATTTGTCTGTGTATTTGACAGGACGAATATGGATCCTGACATGACAGAATCACTAGGGGTTGGAAAAGACCCACAGGATCATCGAGTCCCACCATTTCTATCAACCACTAAACCATGCCCCTCAGCATCTCATCCACCCGTCTCTTAAATACCTCCAGGGATGGTGACCCAACTACCTCCCTGGGCAGCCTGTTCCAGTACCCAGTGACCCTTTATATGATTTTTTTTTTTCTGATGTTGAGCCTGAACCTCGCCTGGCAGAGGAAGTTTAATGTGATCGTTCTGCTAATCCCCCATCTCACTAGAACTGAAAATTCTACTATCTCATGATCGCTTTGTCCCAGGCATACTCCAACTGCAAAGGATGCTTCATTTGTAACATTGCTATTATGCACTTGCCATTGAGACGAATGCCAGCAGAGCTTTTTCTCGCTGTGCTTCTATGAAGGGGCATGTCTGGAGTAAAACTTGTGAGCTCAGTGCTGTAAGTGCACATCTCTTCTGTGTTCCTGGCTTCACTAGGAAGTGCTCCAGTCTGAGTAGTTGTTAATGTGACGTTGTGTTATGGCTTCTCCCTCACCAGAGCCCTGCTGGAGAATGAGAAGAAGAAGAGGGAGTTGGCAGAAAAGGAGAAAGAGAAGATTGAACGTGAGAAGGAAGAGCTAATGGAGAGACTCAAGCAGATTGAGGAGCAAACCAAGAAAGCTCAGCAAGGTAAGGAGAAATGTTCGGGTATTCCCTTAAATTCACAGTCTGAGTGAGAAGGTTTCAAACAGTAAAACTAAGCATTTCTGAGCCATCTGATACTCTGTTATTGGATGCTAACAGGTGATAGGGTTTGCATTACACAGCTGGGTGGCAGCCATGTTTCCTCAAGCTGCCAGAGCACCTTACAGTTTTCATGCACTGACTGGAAGCTTTATCCCAGTACATCTGTAGAGGAAGGCATCAGAAAGCCATTACTCTGATTCTGAATGTCTAATTGCTTGGCTGGGGTTATGGCGCAGTGTTGCCCAAGAAAAGTGCTGTATGCTTCTCTGCCTTTGTAATGCTAAAGTTTTGATATTTGCCCACAAATCTATTTAACAAGTAATCTGTTGGCCTAAAACAGGCCTGGCTTTTAGTATTTCAGCCCCAGTTACAATGTGGAGGGGAGGAAATGGGGCACTTGGCTTGCATCCTTCCCCAAACTGTTACTCTGAAGGAAAGCCCTCATCAAAGATGTTGATGTAAGGGCACCTTCCTCTTCTACTGCCATTCTTTGCTTATCTCTCTTCAAATGTGCTCCTCTCTTCTTTCAGAACTGGAAGAACAGACCCGCAGAGCTATGGAGCTGGAACAGGAGAGAAAACGAGCTCAGGAGGAAGCAGAGAAGCTGGCTAAAGAACGTAGAGAAGCAGAAGAGGCAAAGGAAGCCCTATTGAAAGCATCCCATGATCAACAAAAGACCCAGGAGCAACTGGTAAGTGGGCAAACTGAAAATCAGATAGGGAAGATAGCAACAGACTGGGCATCTAACTTCCTGAAAAACCGAAACCCCACAACAAAACTCAGAACTTCTTTGGCTTTCTTTTCTTTTGGGTCATGGAGATATTGGTGGGACTGAGGTTTACAGTAAGGCTTTCTCCATACCAAAGAGATGTTAAGAGATATTGTTTTTATTCAGGACTTGGACTAAGTGCTTCATTTAGCAAGTTTTTGTCCCCACTAAAAGCCTTCTTTTGCAGGCTGCTGAGATGGCAGAACTCACAACTAGGATCACGCAACTGGAGCTGGCTAGGCAGAAGAAAGAGAGTGAGGCTCAGGAGTGGCAACAGAAGGTAAAGCAGAATCTGTGCAAATGGCAGTACCTTTTGTGGCATTGCTCTTCACTCTGTGTCATGACCTAAGCTACTGCACTAGATACCATACTAGACTGAGTGTCTTCAAGCTTGAGGCTGTTGCAGATACCCTGTTGTGCTCTTGTTGGTGGAATGAGTGCCCTATTCTAACTCCCTGTAAGAAATATTTTGTCTAATTAAGCCCATAGCCCATTTTCCATGGATGATCACTGTTCTTCACATCTCTGAAGTGCTAGCCAGCAGAAAGTTTTGCAAATGGTTGTGGCTGAGTAGCTTTGAACATACCCCTTCAGTGTATGAGAGCTTTCCTGCAGTAAGCACTGAGAAACACTTTTGTGCGCTTATGCGAGAAGTTTTGTGCACTTGAGATTGTGTTGCCTAACTTGTGGTGTGCCCTGCTGCAGGCGCAGATGGTGCAGGAAGACCTAGAGAAGACCAAAGAGGAGTTGAAGCATGCCATGAGCACCCCTCATGTCCCTGAGCCCATGCACTCTGAGAATGAGCATGATGATGAGCAGGATGAGAATGCAGCAGAAGCTAGTGCTGAGCTACGGTCAGAGGCTACCATCAAGGACCGTAGTGAGGAGCAGCGCACCACTGAAGCAGAGAAGAATGAACGGGTCCAGAAACACTTGAAGGTAAGAAGCTGGCATCAAAGAGGGTGGCTGCTTCTGTTCTTCTTGCTATTAATTGCAGTTGGGAGGTATTTCTGGTATTTTTTAAAAGGAGGGGAGAAGAGAGGTGATTGTGATCTTGCCAGATAGCAACTTCCCCATTGAGCAGATTTTGTCCCCCAGCACTTGACTTCCACATACCTAGGAGGAGTGATGTGTTCCCAAGCAGTGCCAGAAAGCAGGATCTGATATAGTGTGCTTGTGAGAGCCTTATTAGCCATTGGATAGCTGTTCCTGGTCCCGCAAGAAATCTAAGGACTTGGTCCAGCTCCTCTTGAGCAGCCGTCTGTACCAGCCTTGTCTCATTGGGTTGCATTGCGCATCCCTGAGCACATCCCACTGGGCTCGGCATGGAGGGAGCAGTGCTGCACCACCTCCTCATAAGTGATTCCAGTGTTCTGGTGCTGATTCCTTATGCACGCTCTCACAATTCCTGTGAGCTGCCCAGTGTGCCTCCAGCTTCACTTGTTCTGCACCCTGCTGTGGTGGTTATTCGCAGACAGGGTGAGAGTTACCCTTTGCCTTCTGCAGCAAAGTTCCTCTTGTGGTAGATGTTAATAACTGCTCAAATTGTGCAGGATGCTCCTGTTGTCTCTACAGATCCCTCCACTTGAGTCTTCTGAAGTACACAGGAGATGGTCTTTCTTGCTGTGCTAGACCACGATAAATAGGGTGACATATTGCCTGATGTTTTTCTGCCTTTAAATGTCAGGGAAAAATATGAACTATATTCACAGAATGACAGAATTGTTCAGGCTGAAAGGGTCCTCTTAAGATCATCTAACCCTGCCTCCTGGCTCAAGCAGAGTCAGCTAGAGCAGGTTGCCCAGAAATGTAAATATTTGGGCTTATGTTTTCTGTCTCTGTGGATATTGAATCTTCAGTAGGATCAGCAGGGAACCAACTCGTCCAGCCTTGAGTCTCTGGCATATGCTAACCCGTTGCTATGTTTCCCCTTCTCTGAAGGCTCTTTCCTCGGAGCTGGCAAATGCTCGGGATGAAACAAAGAAGACAGCCAATGATATGATCCACGCTGAGAACATGCGTCTGGGCCGAGACAAGTACAAGACCCTCCGTCAGATTCGGCAGGGCAACACCAAACAGCGCATTGATGAGTTTGAGTCCATGTAAACTCTCTCCTGCACCTGCTGCCCTGTACTCTTCTTCTCCTCTCTTTCCCATCCTCTCCTGTCATTCACTCATAATCATGCTGCGCTGGAACCACTACAGAAGAGTGACCATGGTCTTATTTATCAAGTTTTGGGCAAATGCTGGAGTTAAACAACAGAAGGAAGAATTACGCATACATCTTTCTGGGTTGGCTTGGGAAAGCAAACAGCTATTGGGGCAAATCTGGAATTGTTTGGCTTTGGGTAAAGTCTCACTGCATTGTGTGTTTTGGTTACTGAAGTGGCCGTGTTGCTGCCCTCCCTCTTGGGTGGGAATGCTGGTAGTCACTCATACTGACTTACGCATGGTAAAGTGCTAACAGTTTGACACTTTGCCTTCCAACTAACTTGTGTGAGCTTCAGTATTGAGCTTAGTAGCCAGGATCTGAATTTCTGACTTAATACAGGGTCTAAATGGTGTTGTTGAGAAGGGAAGTCTGGAACTTAGGAAGAAGGACTGAAGGTAGAATATGGATTTTCTCTCTAAAATACCAAAGCCCTTCAAGTGTAAACAGACCAAACAGGTTCAGTGGTATTCCTACTGGTGTTACCTTTTCTTGTTCAGTAATTAAACTTTGAATTTTCTAATCGTGAGGAGGCCTCTGGAATACTTCTACTGATGCAGTGTGGTTTGGAACTTCGACTTCCCTGCTTTCAGAAGTTTTGTCTTTGGTGAATGGCTGTGTTCACTGCCATTTGTCTGAACTGGATGTAATCAGTGAAGCAGAGAGAGATGAACAACATTGCCTTCCTTTTTGGGTTTGCCAATGGAAACCTAAAGGGATAGGTAGAAACGTAAAAGACTAACAATTCCTTTAGCTGTGTGCCCCTTTGCTGAACCAGTGTGTATGTAATCATGTGAATATGATCTGTTTGGTTCATTTTTCCCCCCCCAAGAGGCCTTTTTAGGACATAATCACTGGTGCCTTATGACTGTATAGATCTGCTGTCGCACAGGTGTCTTTTTATGATTGCATCTGGTTTTAAACTAAAGAGATCAGCTAGGGACCAAAACCTGCTCTTGTATCTGGGTCCTGTACAAGATTGCATCTGTTTTCCTGGCTCCAAGCAGCATTTTGAGGAGAGAGGATCCAGAGATATTTATCCAACTGCTGCCTTAATCTTCACTAGCATTCTTCCAGATCCTTGGCTCAAGTGCTTTTCCTTCTCCAGGAGGATGCTTTGCCTTGTTGTAGCTTTGCAAATACAAGACTTTGTCTCTTTAGAAATGGGACGGTAAGGGTTGCCGGTTGGGCCCTGAGAGCCATTTGTACCAGTTGATGGGTATTACAACACCTCCTGTCTTCCAAGTTATCTGTGCCATAACTGCCCAGAATTCTTCCTGCTGTTTCTGGGGAGAAAACAGCCACGTGTGCTCAGGGTTGAATTGGGTTTTGCCTTGATCCTTCATAGAAGGATATCTTACCCTTCAGAAGAGGCCTCTTAAAAATGGATTCCACCTACAGTGGAGTCCTCCTTCGTTTTGCTCTCCTTGGATTAGCCTGTCCCTCTAGGAAGTCATTAGGCTAGCATCTTCTTGCATAGCACAATCCTAGATCTTGTTACTTTCTCTCTGTTTTGTGGATTCCCCCTTTGTATGATGTCACTGCTAGTGGTGAGAGAAGGGAAACAACTGAATGCTAGAGGCCTTCTGGCTCCTTGCTCTATGGGAACGGCAAGGGGGGGACTGTGCCAAAAAGAAATGTTCCACAATAGTGTTAATAAACTGCAGTATTTCCCCAAGAATCCCTTGGGCTGGAAACAACCTTACCAGTACTGTATTATTTTATTTTTTGGAAGTAATACAAGTCTGGGGACCCACACAAATGCCAACCAACCAACCTCTGTTAGGAGCATTCTTTAGCCTGTTGCTTCTAAACGTCCCAACATGGGAGCTGCCTTTCCCCTGGACACAGGCTGCATTTGGGGGGCACATGGTGAGTGCTTGGTTGTCTGAAACCACATGTCTCGGTGCTTTGAAAGTCACTGATGAAAGCTTGCAGTTCCGTCTGTCAGAACTGGTTCATGCGTTTCTGTACTGAAGGGTTGTTGGCACTGGCTCTGTGAGAGACTCATTACTAGGGGAACAGACAACCTTTACACTTCTGTTTTGGTGCTTTAAAGCAGGTTCTCAGCACTTCTGCTCTGTCTGTGGCAACTATTGATGCATTTGAGGGGAGAAAAGCCTTTATTACGTTTTAACAATTTCCTAACAAGTGGATGTATGGTGCCTGAAATGTGTTCAAATAATGAACCAGTAAGCCTTTTCTGCTTTGATCACGCAGCACTGCTGAACTCATGTATTATGATGCTGGCATGACTTCTGTTTATAGGGTTTTTTTAATTGTTCTAATTCCAAATGGTCCAATATAGGGATGGAATGGCTTGTGCCAGTGAGTCCACTTAACTCTTTGTAGTTGTTTCAGCCCTGCCTTCTTCTTAACCAGTATTATATTCCAGTGGTATCTAATGATATTTGATTTCAATAATTCTAGCTATGCACAATTAGGAAATATTAGTCATGGGATGGAGGATGTGTTTATGGTCCCCCTTCCCTTGGAAATGTATACTGTATTGTAAAGAAATGATATTTTGCAAGAAAACTAATGTAAGAAGCTTTCAGTATTATGGTGAGATTGGTAGACACATTTTTTATTTGTTAGAGTACAGTGAATTATTGTTCTTCATCTCCATGTTCAGATTTTATTGGGTAACTGCTCCTCTTGAACGTGGAGGGAAGGAAGTACTTTATCAAATGTTTCTTGGCTTGTTTTTTCTTGTTTTATTTTTGATGCTGTAAATTATGTTGAGTTTTTTGACCAGTCTTTTTACTGGATTATAATAAGACATCAGTCCCTTAAGGCTGTGGAGTAATTCATGGGTCCATGTGCTTGTCTGCAGAGAGAAACTTGATGCTAAGGCATTTTTTTTTTCTTGTTTGGAGGAATTGTTAAAATCTATACCCTGTTCCTAAAGTGCCAATAAAGTTCAGAGAAATCCAGCAGTTGGTGTCTGGCTGGTTACTAAAGGCTGGCTGAGAGTCTCGTGCTGTGTCTTCAAGTTGATCAGCTCTGCCAATGTGGTTCCTGGGGGGCAGCCCTGCAGCACTCTCGCAGTAAAGGAGAGCTTACCTGCACGCATCCTGCGAAGGAACTGCTGGAATACCATCCCCTTCCGCTGCCCAGCCCTCCCAGCTGGCTGGAGCCAGTACTGGAATTCAGGTTGCTTTGTGGAGACACCAAATATAAGTTCATCTCGTGTTTAACTTGCAAATGGACCAGTCAAACGGATACGGAGAAGCTGCTGTTGCAACTTGCTGTTGCTTGCCCTGGTGTCCTGGGTCTGTCCTGCCCTGGCCTGGTGCTGGGCACTTCAGTCCAACCTGTTCTACAGCTGCTTTGCAGCGACCATCTCTGCCTGCGTTTCCTGAGGTCCCAGGGACAGGGTGTGTGCTGGAATAGCATGGCTATTGCTGCACTTCTGCAACAAACCTTGTGACCTCGTTTGCAGCTGCCCTCAACAGGGGTGTGACAGGGGCTTTGCAGACACTCTGCCTCCTGGTTGTCACGCTGCAGAACAGCAGAGATTCCGTCTTGTCAGTGCTCACATCTAGTGCTAGGGGAGAATCTTGAACTTCTTCATAAGCAAAATGGCAAGTGTGGAGCAACAGACACTTCTGCAAGCCCCACCAGGCTTGGCACGGATCCAGTTTCCATAGGTGGGTCTTTCTTGTTCCTTCCAGGATTCTTCAAACCCTACCACCACTAGAGGAACAGCTTCAAAGCTGCTGCAGTCTCCATGTGAAGGTCGCATCAGTCTGGGGTGGGGTGGGGGCTGCTCTCAAATGAGGCTCCTGCTGCTTTTAGTGTCCTTGCTTTTAGGGGAACAATTGCCTTTCAGCTGGGGTCTGAGGGCTCTGCTAATTATTTTATCCCAGTGGATAATTGGAGCATGTGACAAGTGGCAGAGAACGTTGTAATTAATTTGTGACTGTCAGCCCATGACTGCCACATGTCGTTTTGAGTTGACTCCGTGTGTCATGTTAATGTCTCCCTTGCAGAAAAACTATCTGTACGAAAAGGATCCAGACCTCAGCGCACTGAATGTTAGGCTGAGGGTGGCTTTTCTCCTGCAGGTCTGCAGCTCTAATTTGAGTGCTGTTTGTGGACAAGGGTGCAGGTCCTTATGACTAAATGATGCCTGAATGAACATCTCGTGCCAAGTGATGGGTTTCTGACAGCTACTAGTAATTTTAAGGTGGACTTCCTCAGTATAGATGGCAGGACAAAATGGATATAGGAAAAAGTAGAGAAAAGAATGAACAGATTTTAAGCAAAGAGTAGTGCTGAGACTACAGAAAGGAGTATTGGGAGTTTTTGGAAGAAATCGTACCTCCAGCTTCAGTTGAGAGTGCACCTGCTCTGAGCGGGTGCCAACAGCATTGATAAAGCTTCCTGGTGAGCAGAGCTGGTTGGAAAATTACAAGCAGCCGTGATTGCTGTTTCCCCTGGTTGTGCATCATCTTTTAGAGAAACACAAGCCAGGGTTGATGTTCAGTCATCAAGACTGACTGAAGGGTCAAGGCTGCTCGTGAGCTGGCAGGTTATGGTGAAGGCCGCCTGTACCCTGTGTGCAGCAGTGCTGCTCTCACATTCATCTCTGAAGCATCCTTGAGCGAATGAAGAAGCATCTGCAAGTGAAGACCTTGGCTGGGGCACTGTAACTTCTTGGTGGCCTTCACCCACCTAGACAGCAGCTGTTGGGAAGCTGAGTGGTAAATTTGGTTTGTTCCCTTCTTGCAGTATTGGACCACTTATGATTGCATTATTGTGCTCTTTCTCCTTTTGTTTGTAGTGGTTCTTGCAAGGTTGCTGAACATCTAAGAAATGATCAGAGCGGACAAAGGGTGGTCTTGTTTGAGAGGCATAGAAACTGAGGCATGCTTACAGTCTTCCCCCCAAGCCTCTGGCCTGTCCAAGGTAGGATCTGAGATGGAGCAACATGTGGTGTCACTGCCTTATCTGCAGGTTTGTGCTTGCTGCATCTGTTTTGGGCCTGTGGGCCTGGATAAAGTGAAACAAGTACAAGTTGTCCTATTTGTCCTGCTCTTTCATAGAGGAATTTCTTAGATGCATCAAATCTGATTCGAATGGCAGTGGAGTTGATCTCTCGACCCCAGAACTGCAGCATCATTAAAACTACATCCATGTGTGTGCTCAGAACTGCAGGATTATGCCATGAGTTTCACCTGTTTTCAGAGAAGCAGCAGACTAATATGGTAATGCTGAGCTGTCCATGTGGGGCCTCTTGGAAGCCACAGGTTACAGAAGAGCTCTTCTGGTCAGAGCTGCGCGCAGTGTCTTCAGCCCAAAGGAACTGATGTGAGTTTGCCTTGTACCAACCATGTCTATGAATTTGACGGGCCCACAGAAGGACTGAAGCTCTAACAGAGCTGGGTCTGGTATCTGAGAGGTCCAGTTGTGCTTTTGCCTGTGGAGGTCTGCAACCACATGGTGTAACTTCTTGTTGGATCAGCGCAGTGTTGGCTGCTGCTTGTGCAGAAAACAGGGCTGAGGTGGCATGAATGGCAACTCGGAGCTGTTTTGGACATCTGCATGAGAGCCTCTAGGCTGGGGAAAGGGGCCAACTATCCTTTGTGTGATGCAGAAGAAACCAGACAATGCGCTTCAAGGTAGAAAACCACTTCCTTCTTAGCATGCATGAGCTCATTGCTGGAGCTGCAGGCACAGCCTGACAGCAGCACAAACTGCTGCAGATGAGAGGCGGGCGGAGGGTGTGGGGATGCTGGTGGGTGCTTGGCTTCTGTAGAGTTTCTGTGAAAACGAGCTGAAGATTCGCTTCAGCTGTGTCCATCTGGCAAATAAAGTGTGTGCTGGCCTCCAAAGCAACATTTTGAGGGTTTTTTTAAAAGGTAGCATATCTTTGCTTAGTTGGGTTTTATTTTTTGTTGGTTTGGTTTTGCCACAGGGGAAGTTAGTTACAAAGCTTTCTAGCTTCATGTCCTGGGCTAAATGATCCCTGGTTTAGCCTGGAAAGGCTGTATTGACTTCTGAGCTTGCTGCTACTCCATGCAGTCAGGGACAAGTAGTAAAAAAGGAGATCTTACTGCTGCCATTTCCCCCTCTTTTGAAGGCCGTAGAACAGGCTCTGAGCTCAGTGAGGGCTGTCATTCTCTCCTGACATGCAGGGCTGTGCCTGTTTCTACCAAAGGACAGGTTGTCTCCTTTGTTGCTCCTTGTCTCCCTGGGTATGATGCTCTTGGACTTGGCTTCCCTTTCCATGTTGGCCACTCTCCCATCAGGTGGCATTGACCTGTCACTTGCTGTGCTCAGAGTTCTGCCAAGGAGAGAAAGGTCAGTGTCAGGCAAACACACAAACGTCCTTGCTGTGAAATCTGCTGCGCATACATCTAGTGTATCACTCAAGTCAAGGCTTGCTGGAGAGATAAGATGCTTTGTGGTTTGTTTGGATGTGATGTGGTCCCTTTCCTTGCATTTTTCATGGCAAGACTTGCTTTCCTTCCCTGGAAAAGACTGAGACAGAACTGGGCTGCCAACTGTACCTCTGCAGTGTCTGGGAAGCAAGGGCAGGACTGGGCAGAGTTTCTTGGCTGCAGAGGCTGCTGTGGATGATTTTTAAATCTGGGGGAGAGCTGCAGCCCAAGAATTTGGGTTTGAAGGCTGACACGTGTTCCTCTTGCCTGTGTCCTGTGATGGGAGCAGCAAATCCCACCCTGCACTCGGCAAGCAGGAGTGAGATGGGATGAAATGCTCCCCTGTGCTGCTCTACCAGGCATAAGGTAAACAGGGAAGCAGGTGTGGTGACTTGAGAAAATGGATTTCCCTCTAAGACAGAAGTGTTTTCTTCTGTAATACTGAATGTGTTGCCCATGAGTTTCTCTCCACTGAAGGTATCTCAGTGCTATGTTCAAATGCTTGGATGCTTGCCTTTGAAATTTTATTGGACTGAAGAATAGGACTCCCCTCTCCCCCTTTGGAAAACATTTGTGCTCCTTAACATCTTCAGTGCTTTTTCTTTTCAGTTTAAGCATCCCCTTCCAACCTGAAATCTTTGGAAAATTTTCATTGTGTGGTGAAAAGCCAAAGCTTTCCAATTATCTTCAAAACTATGTATCTGTTCTGTGTGTGGTGAGGGGAACATTTTCTAGCCAGTTGTCATCTGCTGCATTTTCTCTCATTTCTATGGACTGATTAGCAGAGTCCAGTTTCAAAGGTTTTTATTTATACCATCTGCTAATATGTTGCAGCCTTAAAAAAAAACCTAATTAAAGCAAGTAGCCTACCAAAAGGTGATTTCCTAATTTGGTATTGGAGGCAATGTAACCTCCTAAGATGAGAGTTGTTCTCAAATTCTACAAAACCTAGGAACTGAAACCGCTTCCGGTGTTGCGTTTTGGTCCTCAAGAGAATTGATTTGCCCAGAGAAGAAGGTGGACTGAACTAGTGACTATTGCAGGGAATAAATTAGTTTTCTTCTACAGAAACCTTACTAGCAGGGAGTATCAGTGTGCAATGAAGGATACTCTGCCCTTATGGCTCTTTTCAGCAGAGAACTGAGCAAATGAGCAAACTTTGGCTGCTTCTCACTACCGTCCTGTGAAGTAAGGGAGTTCTTGCATTGTAGAGCTGGGACCCTGCAGTGCTGAGGAAGGCAATGATGTGGCTGGATGACAGAGCAGAACCCGAAAATCTTAAACTCAGCCATTGCTGCCTGAGTGCTCCCCGCTTTCCGAGGCAGCAGCCATCAGTGCTACTGCTGGTCTGCTCTTCCAGGCCTCAGCTTGCAGCCCCTTGTATGGTTAGGCATTGCCATGGATATTGCTTCTGAAACTGGATTTAGGTCTGGTTCCTAAAGATGAACTCTGCTAGGCAAAACAAAGTGAGCATTGCATGGGGGCTGATATGTGGAGATGATGCTCATGTTGCCATGCTTCTCACCCAGTTCCCGTGCCCTGGACTGCAGTGAGATCCAAGCACAATCCCTCTGTCCATCCTTCCCTCCTCCTTTCCCTCCCTCCTTCATCCCTCCGCCCCCATGGAGGCTGTCCTAGTTTTTAATTATTTTTTTTTCCTTCCCCCCTCAGCTGTACTTAACTCTTAATCTTGCTGGCCTTGTGACAGACGGGAGCCCAAGAGACAGAGTGAGACCCTAAGTAGCATGATTGTTCAAGGCATCTCAGGGCTGATGCGGCCCTTGCTTTGCAGACTGAATACGAGCAAAATTCACTTTATTCAACTCTGTGGGGTGACTGAGCAGCATCACACACCAGCTAAACAGGTGTCGGAAAGAGGCTTCAGCTCCACGCCCAAGCTCCAGGATGCCCCTGGGGAACAGAGGTGAGAAAAATGCTGAACCCTATCCTGCTGCCTTGGAAAGGGCCTTTTCAGAAGGGACATGTGCTTAGCTCTGCCGCACTCCACAGAAGGGAGGAGAGGCCAGTGCAAGGGTGGGAGAAGTGTAGATTGAGCAGATGCTGATGGGAGGAAGGTGGTGCAAGGAGCTGGTCTGTGGGAGATGCTGCTCCTGGAGCTGTAGAGGCTGGGTCTGGAGCACAAAGATGACAACGTGGCACAAGAGCCCATTGACCACTGGGGCACCATCACCAGCCTTTGAGGAATGGGGATAATGGGCAAGGTGCGTCACCCTGCTGGGCTGCCAGCCTGCTGTATTCCTGCTACAGGGAAGCTGAGGTGACCACAGGGTTGCTCTGGGAATTGCAAATTCTCTTGAGTTTCTTGTCACTGCTGCTGTAAAGACAGAGTAGGGAGCCAATGATCTCCCCAACTCCAGGGAGTAAAATGCTCTCTTTGGGTAACGGAAGCCTCCTATTCAGTTACATTTTTACAGGAATTCTTTCCTGTCTCCTTGTCAGCTGGATACAACCCCTGTACTCCACCTCTGCCTCTGGAGTTGAGAAAGAGCAAAGGAAATTTTTTAAACTTGATCCTTATGTTTCTGTATTTTCTATATATTTCATCTTAAATGGCAATTGGCAGAGACCTCCACATGCTTCATTTTCCTTTGCCAGAGCAGAGAGAGCTGAGCACACAGGGTAAGGCACTGATGTCCCAGGGACCATTCCCATTTAAGCAATTCTTTCCTCCAGTCTCTGACTTTCTAGGAGCGGTGCCTAGTTCCCAACGTTGCAGGGGCTGCAGCATTTCCTCAGCCGGCAGGTTTGCTGTGTGAATGGGCTGTGATGGTTTGTGTTTTGCATGTTGCAAATATGCCATGAGAAGGTGGGAGGTGATACTAGAAATTCTCAAAGCTCTGAGCTGTACTTGCTGCTTGTTTCACTGGCCCCAGGGCCGCTTGGAGAAGCGTTACCAATGTTTATACCAAACAGCACTTTTATTGGAAGAAGTTGGATGCTTCTTCACTCAGCCTTGTGCTAGTGGGGAAAAACAGAGCATCATGAGCTTGGCCGGTTCTCCCTGTGAGGTTCACTCTTCAAGGCTGGGCCTTGTTCTTCCTATGCCAGCAGTGACGGCAGCAAGGCTGTGGGGCAGTGCTAGCACTGCCGGCGCTTGGGAGTTTATCAGAATGGTAGGAGACAGGTGGACCCGGGGTTTGGTGTGCATTGTCAGAAGAGAAGAGGCTGGACTCAGCTTCTGCTGCTGGAGGATGTCCTGGGCTTTGAGATGACTGGCACTTGGGCAGCGCCACTTTGAGAGTGACTGGGCAAAATACCTGCTGCCTCCAGGGGCTGCTCTGCTTCAGCAGAGGAGCTGGGACCTTTGGGTTGCTGGGACCTCCAGCTTCTGAGTGACCGTCTGGGTACGTGCACTAGGCAAAACAACTGTTTGTTTATCTGCTGCCCCTGGCAAATGCAATAGTTGGTCTCAGTGAAAAGTCCCCGACGCTGCTGTTTAGAGCGGCAGCCTTCCCCACACTGGTGGGGAGAGTCTGGTCTGTTGTTTGCCTCTTATTTGTAGATGCCATTTCCACAAGCCAGCATTAAGAGATGGTGATGGCCTTGCTCTTAACTCTCCACCAGCTTAAACCTTGCAGGCTATCAAAGTAACTCACAGTTTCTCCTAAGCAAGGGTTACATAAGCTCAGAGGTTAATCAGTAGGGCTGCTCTGTAAGCTGGAGCTGAGCAGGTCTTGCTATAACAAGGCTCCCTGTGGTTGATTTCGGGGAAGAAGGGGGCACTTCATGACAAAACAAGCACCAGAAAAGGAACAGTCATCAAGTTAATCCCCCTGGGAAGGGAGGGGGAGAGAAAACGTGAATGGCAACAGACATTATTGCATGATTAGTACCTGATCCTCAGCACTTTTCTTGTTATTACATCATTCCATCCAGGATTAATGTCCCAGGGCTTGTGAATGCTTTGCCTGCTACCAATGCTCTTCCTGCCAGCCTGAGCAGAGGCAGCAGGCACAGAGCATCTGCACTTGCTCATGCACAGCTGAATATTTATTCTGAGGGATGTCTGATAAAGTGGGAAATATTTTGGGTTACCTCAGATCTACCAATGGCTGAGAAAGATTCAGATTATCATTCTGATGTGTGTGGGGTAATCCTTCTAGAAAACGGTTGTATGCAGATTTCCTTCAGAGTGTCACAGCTCTAGTGCTCAACCAGAAGGCCTCCACAGTGGGTGTGAGGGAAAGGCTGGGCTCTGATTTCTGCAAAATTGTCTTACAGCTCTGCAGACCAGGTGACAGTGCATTTTATAAATCGGGATGGAGAACGACTTACAGCCACAGCCAAGGAAGGAGAGAGTTTGTTGGAAGTGGTAGTCAATCAAAATCTGGCCATTGATGGATTTGGTAGGTGTTGCTCTTGGGCTTTAAGTGTCTATCCTGTGACCAGTGGGTACCTGCGAACAGCGCAGTTGTGCACATGCCACTGCTCTGGTGAGACCACGAGCAAGCTTCTCCCAGCAGCCACCTGCTGGTCTGGCTCCCCACACTGAGTGGGCACTGAGTTCTGCACTATCCCCGCTGGGTTCTAGCAGACCGTGTCAATGGTTTGGTTGATCAGAGCTGACATATAAATTGGAAAACTGATTATCATCCTCCCAGAGAAGGGTCAGGTTGAAATCTGCCTGTTGTGTTTTCTGGCACTCTTTTTGGCATGCTCCAGAGATGCTAAGGAGCTCTTCTCACACTCTTCCTGAAAACGGTCTCTCACACCCTTGTTTTTCCTGACTTGCTGTCCCTCCCCCATTTCTCTACCAGGTGCCTGTGAAGGGACATTAGCCTGTTCTACCTGCCACCTCATCTTTGAGAAGAACACCTACCAAAAGCTGGGTGCCATCTCGGATGAGGAGCTGGACATGCTGGACTTGGCATATGGCCTCACTGAGACGTAAGCTCCCTGCTGACCACAGTAGACTCGAGCCTCTGAGGCAGGGTCCAGGCACCTGACCCCTATTTTCAAGGGAACAGGACTTACTCTATGTTGAAATTGTGCCTCTAGAGCTGCTTTCTCTTTGGGATATAGGAGACATGTAACAGGAACTGTAGGGAAACCCCAGCCTGGACCAGACATCCCAGTATGGGCAGGGAATTTCTGCCTCTCCTTTGGGAACAGATGAGCCTCATTTAATGTTTTCTTCTCAGATCTCGCCTTGGCTGCCAGGTGTGCCTTAAGAAGTCGATGGATGGTCTGACAGTGCGAGTCCCCGTGGATGTATCAGACATCAGGAGGCAACTGGAGGTTGGAAAGCAAAGCAAACAGTAACTGGAAACAATTGCTGCGTGACTCATTCTAATTTCCAGTATGGCAGGGTACTTTGCTTTTGGTTAACCCTTTAGCTTTTTGTGGCTGGCTTGCAATAGACCGCAGAGGTCAGATTCGGTACAAATGCCTGTTTGGCAACTGTCTTATTTAAACAAAACTTAATGCTAGGGGTTTTGGTACATGTTTTAAGGCCTTAAGTTCTTTGCTGAATGCAACTGGACTAAAGCGTATGGCTTTACATTTCCATGGGCAGGTGACAGTAAAAAACTGTGCTGTATGTGACTCAACATCTACTCTGAAATGTAAGGAATTCTGCTACTCCAAGTGACTGTTGGGAATTTTGCAAGGCTTAGTTCTTCAACTGTAGAGATCTTTCCCATTTGGGAATCTTAAGAAGCTGTTCCAAATACAAAACTGTGTGCTGGCTGGGTTTGTGAAATGGGCAAACTTAGTTTGGTCAGCAAGAGCATCCTGATAACCATTTGAATGCTGGCATTTCGTATAAGGCGGAACAACTTTCTATGAACTTGGGCTGTTACACATCACTGAATTGTTATGTCCCATAATCTGCTATTTTCTCTAAATCTTAAGTTTTCCCATTGCTGTATTACCACCTATGTCAAGTAAAATTCTAATCATCAGACTTTTAGACCTCTGAGATGCACTTTTTTGATAACACGAGCCTGGCTAGAATAGAATTAGTCTGATGGAAAATTAAGTATAATATCCTGTTGCCTTAGTTTACTTGGCTGGATTTTCCTCATGTCAAACTTGCCATTTAAATGTCAGAGGGAACCCATGTTCTGTAACTAAGTTTTCCAAACGGGATTCTGTGCAGAAGCTGTTCACATGGATTTAGTTAAAAATCGGGCCCATTTAAACCAACACGTTACTGTTTGTAGGTGAGGTGCCATCCCCATAGAAGGTGTATGCATTTTTAAAATGCTTATCTTATATTTGAGCAGCAAGAGTTTTATTTGGCACAAACTGCAGAGTTTTGATTGGGGGGAGGTACTGCCCTTGGGGGAAGGCTGGAAACTGCTCTGTGCCTGTCACAGTGTCTTCCAGCCAGCCTTGAAACTGCTGTAAAACTCTGCAAATGAAAAACTTAGAGGACACATCTGTGTTCAAATACATCTCAAGAGTGATACCACTAGGACCAGGAGACACAAGGAATGTGCATGAAAGGAGACATAGGAGTTGACGAGGGGGAGAGGATGGGGAAGGGTGATAGCGTAGGTGACAGAATCGTGGAAGAAGGTGCTGTGTCCCAGATGGGGACACACCTGGAGCAGGAACATATAGGGCACCGTGGCCACTGGATGCCCCAGGCTGGGGCAGGGATGCTGCTGGGATACTGCAGCTAAGCTTACAGTGTGTCAGCAGCTCCTGCACATGCAGCAAGCTGAAAGGAGGATGCAACTTCATCCTGTCTCCATCCCTCCTTTTTCATCCCTTACACTCTGACTGGTGATTGGCTCTGTTTTGGGAAGCTCAGAGTTGCTCTCCCTTTGTCATGATCTCGGTGTCCTGTGCCTTTCTTTTGGGGTGGTCCAGCGTCCCTGTGGGTTCTTGGGCACAGGTGAAGAGTCAAACCCTATAAATTCCAACTGTAGGCTTTGGCTTCTTCACTACAAAAATCAGTACAAAACTTCATCCAGGGAAGCTACCAGAAGGCTGTTTGCTGTAGGAGCGTTCTGATGTTGGTCAGAATGGTTTCTGCAAGATAAATGCAGCAGGGTGGATTGTTCTGCAGGGTCCAGCCCTGTTTTGAGACCAGCGCTGTGGTGGTACCCAGGCTTCAGTGGGCATGTCACATCTTTGTAGGGTGCTTTGTCCTGCCTCTCCTAGCATTTTTGTAAATTAATCTCTTTCTGCCTTACTAGTAATTCCTTAAGGTGATGCCAATCATGAACTCTTACTCTGCATTTGGTTCAGGCCCCCCTTGTTTGAAACAAGCCCAGCCCCTGGGACAGTTTACAATCTGTTAGCATGTTTAGAATGTGAAAAAATGACTCTTCCTGGTAGAAAGACTTTTCTTGAAATATTTGGTGTTCTTTCACCTTCTTAAAAAGACACAGATAAGAGTATTGCCTCACCTGATATGCTGGATGGGGCTCCTCACCAGCTTTAGGGATCTGGGAGGCATGCCTGTTCCATGGCCCAGGTGGGCGTTTTGCAAAGCACAGGAGAGGGAAATCAAAGCAAGGGAACAGAAGGCCGTAACTGCACCACTCTGACAAAGAAATGTGTGTGTCATTTATTGAAATACATACAACTGGAGCTCTGGAGAAAGACTGTGACCACCTTGTCAGCATTCGGGGCAGGGGTTGTATTGCAATTATATACAACTTCCATCATACACAGGTCACCAAGGTGAGCCGGGACACAGAGTGCCACAACTGCAAGTTAAACACCCTGCATGTAACAAATCAAATTCTACACCTTGGAAAGTGGGCTCTGGGCTTTCCCCTCTCTCCCCAGCTCCGGTATCTGATGGTGAAGCTGGAATGCCAGGCAAGCATCCTGGTGTTGGCTGTGGTGGACACCTGGCAGCTGAGCAGGCAGAGCAGATACCTAGCAGCTCATTTTACAGCAATAGCTTCCTGCTCCGTGCCAGGCCTGATCCACAGCTGGGGGCAGGCAGCTCTGGTATGGCCGTCTGCAGATACACCACAGCTTTTAGGGGCACTTAGTCCACAAGAACTGCCCTCCAGTTGTTAGGATTCCTGTACTTCACCTACTCACTGTTAAGGGAGTAAAAGGAACGCCTGTCTCAGAGGAGCTACCTTAGAAAACTCTCACACAACTTTCAAATGACACATCCTCAACCTTTTAATCTTTCAGACTTTTCCCATCATTTTCTTAACAGCTGTCACACTAACATGGTGCTCTCAGCTTCTTCCCACAGCATCACAACTCTCTTAGCAAGGCCTATTATGGCTATGGCACTTCTGAGCATTGCTGTGAGTGGAAGCACAGGGCTGATCCCAGAGTCCACTGGCTACGTTTCTTTTTAGTGGTGTAACACAAGCAGCCTGCTTAGCATTCGTGCATGGTACTTCTCCAGATGTAATTCAGCTGGAGCAGACTGCGCCATGGACTATGTCAGGTGGGAACCCAACGCTTTTCTGAGACACCATCAATGCTGTTGAAGATTGGACACGCGCAGCTTATGGACTGTCTGACAACTTTCAGGCCAGAAGGAGCTTTGCTTCAGTATCCACTCAGCAACATTCTTGACACTTTCATAACTCCTTCACCTCATCCTAAAGCCAAATCCTGCTTAAGTCCCTCTCAGCATGACTAGGAATTTGACTAGTTTCATCATCCACGCTGCCTCTGGAAAGGGCCTTCTGAAATGTCACCATCAGTTACAGAAATATAATGTTGCCTTTCACTAGGACTGAAAGGACCAGCCACTCCCAGAGAACACTGAAGACTACAAATGTTCATAGGATAATGCTGACATCCTTTCTATAGCTGTGGCTCTGTCACAGCTCTGGGGGAGGCTTAAGAGAGGAATGGATACACAATTAATTGAAAAAATAAAAAAGCAACATTGGGGTTAAAATGTTATGCCTTCTACAGGTGAAAGCTGGGCTTGGGGCTGTGGGCTCCAACTGGTGTTTCTGGAAGCCAGCCTCAAACAGTAAGGAATACAACCCATGAGTAAAGCCCTTGGGGGACAAGAGGTGAGCAGAGAGAAGCAGTGGTTTCTGGGCTGGAGAAAAAGGGTCTTTCTTTGGATGAATGCTGGTGATGAACAGTGAACAGTAGAGGATTTTGTGCAAGTGTGAAGATTTTAAACTGATTCTGATGGAGCAGTAGATGTCCTAGTTCTCCAGTTGCCCACAAACATCAGCAGCTGTCTGGAGAAAAATGAAGCAGTTTCTCCTTTCCCACTTTGAAAAGAAACTGAGTCAGACCCTGTACAGGTCAGCTAATTCATGGACGGGGGAGTCTGATGGCATTCAGCTCATTAGACACCCAGCCAATGAAGTCTCTGCTATAGAAAAAAGGGTGTAAAGGAAAAACAAACAAACCCAAGGCCAATATGCCCCCTGCCAAAATGGATGTTATATCCCAACATTACATATACATTAGTGTCTTTGCACTTATTGCCCCATGCAGCTCCTAGATTCTTCACATCCTGATCATATTTTACAGAACATTTTCTGCTGCATATACACAAAAATATTCAGTTCTCCCACATTCACCTCCCTAGACAAATGTCTCTTCTGCAAATGCTATGGTATCATGCTTTTCTGCGGCCACCTCTGCCAGTGTCTGACTCCTCAGCCACTCCACCCTGCTCCGAAGGAGTTCATTTTCCACCACTTCAGCCTCAGCCATGGGACAGGTCTTGCCTTCATCATGCTCGAAATACTCCCTAACAGTGTTTCGGATGGAGGCAGGGAGGATGATGCGGATGGTGTGGCTGAATGTGTCAAAGCTCTTGCTCTGGGTTGGCGCCTGCGCCATTTCCACTGGCTTGCTCTCCAGCTCCTCAGGAGTGGAGGCACTCTGGGGGCTCTGTCTGTGCTGTGCCTGTGGGGATGGGATCACTGGTTCATGATGGCAGCGCCTGGAGATGGACTGCAGGACAAGGCGGGTATTCTGACCATAGAAAACTGTCTGTGGGATATGGACTTGTACATTCTGCAAGTTCTTGGACAGTCTTTTCTCGCTGCTGCTGGACAAGCCACTTCTGCTGGCGTTTGCCATGGATCTCACCTCTTCCCCTTCCACAGCAGACTCCCAAGAGCTTGCTTTATTTGGGGCCACGTAAAAAGTTATCTTGGTGCGCTTCAGGCTTTCCTGGCTTTGAGGGCAGACACCAGCACTTTTGATTTCAATGTTCTTCATTGTCTGCTCCCTGTGCTGCTGGGGGCTGACTTGTGGGGACCTTGTGCTGGCAGCTGGGAGCTCAGGGGTTTGTTCAAACTCCTTGGTGCAATCCTGGCTCCTGAGCCCTGGGTCAGGGCCTCCTACACAACTCAGCTGACTCTCCTCTTCCTCCCAGTCAGTGTCAGCTAGTGGGCTTCCCATGGCAGCCCTGCTGACAAATGGAAAACCTTTCCTCTCTCCAAAGCAATGACTGCTCTCTACAGCCTGGGGTTCATACTCATGGCAGCTGTTGGGGTCATGTGGGTGTAAAGGTTCAGCAGATGTGAAGGACTTGTGCCACTCTTTTGGGGAGCTTCTGGCAATCTTGGGGGACGCAGCATGAAGCCTGGCAGATGTGCCAAACATGAATGGAAGGGATGAGACATCTGTGGGACTGACGGCTGATGACTCTGAGCAGCAGGAGAAAGCACTGTCTAAGGAGCTGAGGGAGGAGGCAGAGGGGGAGGTGGTGGTAGAGGACAGGCTGGAGAAGCTGGACCTGTTGGACAGGCTGGATTTCTGAAGGCTGAGCTGCTTCATCCTAGAGCTGGCCTGAGGCGGCTGCCGCAAGTTCTGCCTGGCCTTGTCAACCCCAGGGCTTAGGCCTTCATCAATCAGCTTCTGGCTCTCCATCTGCAGCTGCTTGAGCCTGTGGATGTAGTCTGTATGGCTGTGCATGATGGTGGCATCGCAGCTGGACTGGCGGGCCACTGGCTCATGGCTCTGAGCAGGCAGCAGGGAGCGGAGGCAGACGCTGGGCTCTGATGCACACCGGTCCCTGGCAGGGCTGAGGGACCGTATGGAACCAATGGAGCAGAAGGAGCCCTCCTCTTCCAGGAGGTCATAGCTGTCTACACTGGTGTTCTTCTGGACTTTGCTTTGGTAGCAGGCTGTGATCTCACTGAACAAGTCCCAGTCTTCCTGATCCTCATCGAGTAGCAAGTGGCTGGATGGCTCAAAAATGGCATCTGTTTCAGGTACCAGGTGGTGCTTTGGTCCTTCTGGGTCACAAGCAGAAAATTCCAGCTCATCAGAGGAGTCATCATGCTGAGCCAAGTCTATGCCTGTGGCAGAGAACACAAATTAATTTGTTGCCTGTCTCCTAACCCCATATAGTACCTTACAACCAAGGCAGGGAAATACTATTAAGTCCATGGAAAAGCAAAGGCAATCCAGTATTTTCACATGGACCAAAGCAGGATTGGGAACAATATAAAAATTCTGGTTTGATGACCTGAGCTTTCACCACTGGCCTGTATTCACAGGACGGTTAACAGAGATAACTCTCTTTCTACTTGACTGTCTAGCTTAGCTTTCCAGAACTAACCTGGAAGAAGACTACTGTGATAGGGAATTGCTAAGGCCGTGCTAAATTCTTGTGACGGTTGGAATAGGTTGAACAGAGAAAGACAGCGATCTCCAGGGACAAATTGGAAGCAATGCACCTCAGGCCTCTGCTTTGCCCTCGCTACCTGCCTGTGCCTGACAGGCAAAAGCAAAACCAAACCCAACACTTTTTCAATGCTTTTCCTTGGAAGACACATAAAGGGAAAGCAAACTATTGCATGAGGACTTTACCTATTAAAAGATTTAACATTTTTTTGAGGATGGAGTAGTACCAACTCACCCAGAGATTCCTCTGAGTTTTTGGACTTCTTTTTGTCTGCTCTTTGAAACAAGGAAGCAATGTCACCTCCAAAAATCTCTCCCGAGTTTTCAATGAGGAACTGCACTAACAAGGCCACCTGGCAAAGACACAAATTTATGGAATCAGTTTAATGAAAATGCAGCCAGCTGCTTAAAACAAGTCAAATCCATCCCATAACGTTCCTTTTCCTTTGACAAAGACACACTTTTCTACAGAACCTTTTGCTCAGGAAGCAGTTAAGAATGTGGCAACGTGTCTCTATGACCTCCACCTGGGGCAAGAATAAGGGCTAAATGACCTGGTAGAGTGAGCCAGGTACAGCACGTTCTACGATTTTCCTCACTGTCTGTAACACTTGATAAGCTAGAAGCAGGCATTCCTCCCCTCTGATGCATGACATTCATAGCTCCATTTGTCTCTGCACAGTGGATTTAGACCCAGCTGAAGATACTCCATCTTTCCTGTGCTTGCTTGACTGAACAGGACATTAATCTGGTAAAGAAATCACAGCTTCCCTTTCCACCTTCGATAAATGGAGTGGCTAAATTCCCCGGCCAGCATGGGCACAGATACACAGGGGAAAGGATAAAGTCCAGATGTCACTCTGCCAGCAAAGTCACCGACCCTATGCCTTCCTTTAGTCTACAAAATACACTGTTAATGAAAAGCAGTATAAGGGGAAGACCCCCATCAGGCCAAAGCCTTGAGAGATTACCTTCTTTGTAGATCTGCTCTCCTCTTCAGGCCCAGTGGGACTTGGTAGCCACAGCATATTGGGCGCTATGCAAAGAGCCAAGTTAAAGGCATTCATCTGATTGACACCAGAATTCTGTTCAATACGATGGAGGACTCCAAAGAGGTGTCTCAGTAAGACGAGGTTGGCCTCTGGAAGCTGGTTGACCAGACTATTCAGGGAATGGGAACAAAGAAAAACAGTGCTGTTCACAAAAAATCTGCTCTTCAAATATCAGAAGTTGTTTCCCAAAGCTTTTATTCCCTTCTGTCCTTTGCCAACCAGCCCGAGACATTCACATTTCACAACAAAGTAAGACTGTGCTGCTCCTCCCCACCAACAGATGTGAAAGGCACAACTGCACAACCCTATCGCCTACCCACTCTGTCACAGAGCTGAGGGACTAGGGGCCCTACACCCAGAACGTGAAGGTGAACGTCTATAACGACTTAATAAACCAACAGTCGCCCAAAGGAGATGCGTGCAGCTCCAGGCCAGCAGCACAGGAGACAATGCCAATGCCTGCGTCCCATGCTACAGACACAGTGGAGGAAGGAGGCCCAAGCCAAATGGTGAGCTTCAAAAACCAAGCTGAGCCACTGACAAGAAAAGCTGTGATACACTGCATGGCCCACAGGATGCTGACAGACTTTTCTTGCTCAGGGCAGAGGTTTCAAGGCAGTAAAGTTGTTTTTGAGGTCCCAGTTCATCATCCTGGCAAGGATATATCATAATCAGCTTAATTTTGTTCTCATAAGAAAAAAGTTACCATTGTTTAGGTTAAGGCTCTAATTCCACTCAAATTTAAAGTACTCCTGGTGGCCGCATTACTGTGCTTTTTCAGTTTGCTAGTTCTAGTGATTTGAACTGGTCACCAGAAAAGAATTTACTAATGACATTTTTTTGGGTCAGAAATGTTAACAATATTCATTAAAGACCATCAAAAGGAAAATATTCTGACCAGTAGCTCTGCTGGGGCCTGGAACATTGCCAGAAGTCTCCTAGAAGATGAAGTCTACGCTTAGGGCCGTAAGCTCCCCCTTCTCCAACCAAAAGAAGCTATTACATAGGCTTTTACAAACCTTTTGATAGCTTCAATCTTATGTGCCTGATTTTCTGTGTCCACAGCTTCCATCCACAGTCCGTGCATGTCTGAGGATAGAACACTGTCAGGTATATTTCGGAGAAAATCCTGAATTAAATATATATATGCAGAGCAGTCTGGTCAGTTTTGAATTCCTTGGCTTGGTTTCATGATGCATACAGTCACTGTTTATTCACATTAAGCATAAGATAAAACAAGACATGACCCAAACGCATTTCTCTCCCCTCCCCACATCCACCAAGCTGTCCTCTTTGGGGCTCTCCTCCCAACACCACAGAACTGCGTCGCAGCGGATCGCCAGCCCTCATGCCCTGCCTGTCTCTAGAACAGGACCCATTGCTGCTGCTGCATCCCTATGGCTGTGCAGGTTCTGTCTGAAACAGTTCTCAGCTGTGAGGTTTCTGATTTGGATTTTTTTTTTAATCCAGGGACTATTTAACAACTTAATGTATGTCTGGTGTTGGGAAGTGCCTGAATATCCCCTCATCAGTAGCTTTTTCTATCAGGTCAGCAAGAGTGAGACAGAGATGGTTTTTGATACTTCCTGAATTGTTCTGACCAGAGTTAATTGGCACTGCAAAATATAGGTTTTTTCTTACTAAAATCTGAGTCTTATCACAGCTTCATCTGTCACCCACCACAACCCTTCTCCTAGGGTTTTGCAGCAGTTTTCCCTCTAGCTCCCTGGTTGATTAGAGGGCAAAGGCTTATTGTCTGGACAGTACAGGCCAGCTCCTTGGAGCACAGCCTCTCTAGGGGGATGCAACGCGGTTGCACTTAAAAGTCTCTCTGCAGTCACAGAATCACAGAATCACCGGGTTGGAAGAGACCCATCGGATCATTCAGTCCAACCATAAAGTCTCTTCTGTGTGTTCAAAAAGGACAAGGAGCATCTGTGCTGCTGCCACCAAAGTCCTTCATACCTGTGTCAGAGCAGTATCTGAACTGCTGCATCCAGAGTCTGACATGTTATTTGGCACTGTGAGATGACTTCTGCATAGATATTACAGTTATCTTGGAGGGAGACATTACTATGACACATTTCTTGCTGGGGGCTCTTTTGTACAGAGAGGTACAAAATGAAACACTGGCCTGTGAGCCACTGCACAGGTCTTCATGTGAACACAGGCACCACTGGGCCAGGCTGACACCTTTGTGCACCTGGATGGACCAAACCATTTGGTGAGAATGTGCCTTGCTGGAAAATGTTTTGTGTTCTTCCCCAGTCTTCCCTACCCACAGAGACTCCTGTTGCTCCCTTAGAGAAGGAAGGCACCACTAGCCCCACAATTGAGTTACTTGATCAA
This sequence comes from Piaya cayana, assembly GCA_013389865.1. NCBI lineage: Eukaryota > Metazoa > Chordata > Aves > Cuculiformes > Coccyzidae > Piaya > Piaya cayana. The sequence goes on from WAAB01000678.1 coordinate 133,294, forward strand.
ACATACCGTGATAACAGCAGCGGCCACAAAGACTGACTCTCCATCCACCTGGACATCATCTCCAGAGTTCAGCTTCTCCTTCAGCTCCTTGCAAGTCTTGGCATTAGCAGAACGTCTGAAAATGCCCCTAGTGGAGGGGCCTTCATGGTACAGCAGGAGCAGCATATCCTAAGAGAAAACCCAGTTGTACTTAAGAATCACGCAGAGAATCACAGAATCACTAGGCTGGAAAAGACCCAGAGGATCATCACGTCCAACCATTACCATCGATCACTAAACCATGCCCCTCAGCACCTCATCCACCCGTATCTTAAATACCTCCAGGGATGGTGACTCAACCACCTCCCTGGGCAGTCTGTTCCAGTGCCCAATGACCCTTTCTGTGAAATTTTTTTTCTGATGTCCAGCCTGAACCTCCCCTGGTGGAGCTTGAGGTCATTCCCTCTCATCCTGTCCCCTGTCACCTGGGAGAAGAGGCCAGCTCCCTCCTCTTTACAACCTCCTTTCAGGCAGTTGTAGAGAGCAACAAGGTCTCCCCTCAGCCTTCTCTTCTCCAGGCTGAAAAACCCCAGTTCAGTTCCCTCAGCCACTTCTAGTAAGACTTGTTCTCCAGCCCCTTCACCAGCTTAGTTGCTCTTCTCTGGACACACTTCAGAGCCTCAACATCTTTCTTGTGGTGAGGGGCCCAGAACTGCACACAGTACTCAAGATGTGGTCTCACCAGTGCCGAGTACAGAGGGAGAATAACCTCCCTGGACCTGCTGGTCACACTGTTTCTGATACAAGCCAAGATGCCACTGGCCTTCTTGGCCACCCGGGCCATTGCTGGCTCATGTTCAGTTGCTGTCAACCAACAGCCCCACGTCCTTCTCCTCTGGGCAGTTTTCTAGCCAGTCTTCTCCTAGTCTGTAGCTGCTCAGGGTTGTTGTGCCCCAAGTGCAGGAGCCGGCATTTGGCCTTGTTAAACCTCCTGCCATTGGTCTCTGCCCAGCCGTCCAACCTGTTCAGATCCCTTTGCAGAGCCTCCCTACCCTCCAGCAGATCCGTGCTTCCACTCAGCTTAGTGTCATCCACAAACTTGCTAAGGGTGCACTCAATGCCTTCATCCAGGTCATTGATAAAGACACTGAACAGAGCGCTGGGGACATCACTTGTAACTGGCCTCCAGCTGGAGTTAACTCCATTTACCACCACTCTCTGTGTCCAGTTATCCAACCAGTTTTCCACCCAGGAGAGCATTCGCCTGTCCAGGCCAGGGACTGACAGTTTCCTAAGCAGAATGCAATGAGAAACTGTGTCAAAGGATTTACTGAAATCCAAGACGACTACAGCCACAGCCTTTCCCTCGTCCAGTAGGTGGGTCATTTTGTCATAAAAGGCAATCAGGTTAGTTTGGCAAGACCTGCCTTTCATAAACCCGTGTTGACTGGGCCTGATCATCCAGTTCTCTTGCATGTGCTTCATGATAGCACTCAAGATCACCTGTTCCATGACTTTTCCCGGCCCTGAGGTCAGACTGACAGGCCTGTAGTTCCCCGGGTCCTCCCTCTGACCCTTCTTGTAGATGGGCACAACATCAGCCTCCAGTCCAATGAAACTTAGCACTGCCCTCTCGTTTGTGTATACCACATATTATAACATAAATAGCGTAAGAACTAAGGAATATCAGGAAAAGGACAGACACACAAGGGGTATATTGTGATGCAATGAGGGACGATAGCCTGTCAGTAAGTTGCAGAGTTCATGTGGGTGCACTTATCCTGTGGCCAGTGTGAGTCCAGTGGACTCTTAGAGTGAATAAGCTCTAGGCTACAGAGCATGGCACAGCCCATTGACACTGCCCCTTGTCAACTTGGGATGGCCTGGTCAGAGAGGCCCATTGAAACAGGGTGGATATTTGTGCACAGTGACACGGATTACACAGAAGAGGGACATTTTCACCCTTGTTACTGAGCTAGATCTGAATCACCTGAATCTGAATCACATGTCCAGCTCCGTCTTCTTCCCTATCCAGTCTTCATAAATATCACAGGTGACTTTAAATTCTGGGCTGAGCACCTCAAGTTCACATCAGGATGAGCAGTCTAGGCAGTGCCTTACCATGATTGGCTTGGGAAGGATCCCATCAGGACAGACAGAGGACAGGGACAGGCCGAAGAGCTTCCTTGGGGTGGTAGGTGACTGCGTAGGGGGGCTGCCTGCAGGGGTGCTGCTGCTGCGGCGCAGAGCCCAGTCTATCAAAGACTTCTTCCTCTTAGTGTGTTTCTGCAGTGATTCTGAAAGAAAACCCAGACCGTTATTTCACACCTGTGGGTCCTTCCTACTGCCTAGTGCGTGATCTGCAGTGGAGACAGAGTTCCCAGTACAGCAAGAGCTTCCTACCATCACGTGTTTATTAACTACATTCTTATTGGGGACAGTCAGATAATATGCAGCAATGAAACCACTTGTTCATCTCTCAGCCAGCAGCAGAACTGCTATTCAGTCACTGTTCATCAGGGAACCTCACTGTCTGTGCAATGTAAGAATGGCTTTTAACTGAAAGCTAATCAAAGACTGAAAGCCAATCCTGAACATTTATACAAACAAATTTAGCCCCTCTGCAATCTCTTCCTCTTTGCTTACACACAGTGACTCTGAGATACATGTACAATGCTACAGAGTTTGGAGCTGTGATGGAAAGCAGCAAAGTGTCTGGTCATAACACACTCCTGTAGATCCTACCTCTCCTCAGCTGCATTGGAGCTTGGAGCCTGGGTTTCAGGACAAACTGACACTGTTTTCCCTTTGGCAGCTGAGCAAAGAAGGACGGATTTGTCCCATCAGCCTGGGGAGTGTTATTGTTGGTTCCTTGTTGCTGTTCAGCAGAGTCCCGGATACAGTTCAATGCGATACTGAAAGGATGCTCATGCCCTGTTGAAGTGAGAGAGGTGTGTAAAGAGCAAGTAAAGATGCAGAGCTACGTGAAAACAGCTTCAAATCTGGGCAGGAGGAAGCATCCACATCCAATGGTTCCCACTGCAGCAATATGACTCAAATCCTTCACCTGTGGACTAGAGGCCAGGGCACATCTATGCACACATAATCATTGCTTCACAAGTAAGCTATTAACTGGGTTTAAGTCCTTAAAAGTCCTTATTTATAAGCTTATGGGCCCCACTGCACTAACAAAAAGACTATAAGCATTGCTCTATGCAGGAGTTATCTTAACTATGACCGTCTAGCATGCAGTGAACAGATAGCCATGGTGACCTGGAAAACACCCATTAGCACCCACAAGTAAACGTGCAGCCTCTTTAATAAACCAGCATGCATAAACTTCCTTGGAGAACCTGGGGATGTATTTATTTGGTTATTACTGAAAGCACAATGCAGGGTCTATGCAGAGCTCCCTCGTTTGGCACAACTCAGCAATATGCTATGGGGCAAGGCAGCCTGAGCGATACCTGCACCACTGACATATCAAAGAAGCAGGCAGTAGCTTAAATGCATCTAACAGCTTTGGTTTGGATGCTGGGTAGATCAGCATATTTCCTTGCTTCTTCTCTGGCTAGATGTAACTGGTGGGCTCCACAGTGTAAGTACACGCTGTCTGTCAGGGCTGTCTTGCTCTGATGCAGCAATACGGGCATGAGGGCTGAGACTGCCCCTGACCACAGCTAGAGCCTGTGAGGTGAGGAAGCCTGCAAAGCTGAGCAGGAGAGGATGACCAGCCTCCACACATGGAGTCCTGCAAGCTCGCGCCAGCAGTCATGGGGATGGGACTGGGCTTTGGGGCATGTCCCACCCTTGTACCACATCCACAACACAGAAAGAACATCTTAGGCCAGCCTGAAAAAATCTCTTGTTCACCTGGAGCATCTGCTGAAAAGTCTCATGGGTTCCCATCCAGAAATGCACAGATTTGCTCAGAAAAGGGAGGTGAGTGTTAAGATCTACGAAGATGACACCATGTGTTCATTAAACATGGATACTGAGACCACAAAAGCCGTGTGACATCTCACATAAGTAACAGTCCCTTACTATTGTTTTATTAAGCAGAGAGTGCAATGTTGAAGATGTTCCTCTGTCACACACACCAGTATAAATTATCACTTCTTCCTGTGATGCCATAACTGAGGGAAAATGGGAGAGCTCTTACCAATGAGAGGGTAAGCAGGATCGTCTTTTCCTGAGATCACCCAGAGGTGGTGGTCACTTGTCCTGTCCTGGTTGGTTGAGGAACAGAGAAGAGACCACATTAGGTGAAAGAAGCCAGGGTGAGGGTCCATGAAGTTGCACTCCACTCAGAAAGCAACAGACTGAGATAAGAGCAAAGCAAACCAAACAGCTGGGCATGCACGGCCACCTCCAGGTTAGCTGTGTGCCTGGGAGGAATGGTGCTCCGTATCAGTCAATCTGATACAGATACAGAATGGAAGCGGAAAGATTCAGAAGAGAAGACTGAGAGACATCAGGATGTAAATCCACGTGATGGTTTCCTGGCCTAATTTAGCAATATGCTGCATGAGTTCCTTGCTTTTAAACTGTTAGAATGCTGTCAAAGGTACTTGTTAAACACTTTAATGGGAAAGTCTGGACCACTACAATGGGCAAGGCTCATCTGATCACATCATTGGTTTGTTCTGTATTTCATGGCTATATTAATAATCCTTTGATGACCTTGGCTCTAACCTAGTGCTGGATGAAAGCATCAAAACCCTCTGAAATCCAAAGGACTTTATTGCATAAGGTTTGAATTTACTGTAGGCATGTAAGCATGTCTGTGTTTCTAATACTTGGCACCTACACGAACAGATCACTTCATCTTGTAGCCCAGAGTATGACTACCTTGCTGGTCAGCTACATCAAAACTAGACTTCTCCACATCCACATAGCCCTGTAAACCAGGTCAGTCAGCTTCCTTAGCTAAGATCGGGCAGAATATGCAGCTGCTGCTTACCGGAAGCCCAAGCTGTAGCAGGGTCTTCTGCATCACACTCTCTGCAGTTTCCACATTGGACACATTAACCATGGCAGTCTAGAAAGGGAAACAGGAAATACAGGAAGCTAATAAGAAGGCATGAAGCTTGGCTGCAGTTTCTTGTAGCTTGAAAATCTTGAGAAAGGATCACTCATCTGTTTATTGACTGTCTTTACCAAATGACTGTGATTAGAAGAGTTGTACTAATTTGAGCTACGCTGCAATCATTGTTAAGGGTGATAGCTATACATTGTGAAAACTGTTCTCTGCTCCTTCTTCTGTCACAGGTTTGTTGTACCATCCAAAGTTTTTGTCCAGGAGGAATCCCAGGAAGCAGGTTCAGATGCTGTATTTGATCACATCAGTATTTCAGCGCTGGTGGTGCCACTGTCACTCTAAAGACTGAATGTGGCACAACACTGATGGTGTCTGGGGTCACTCTCTGAGGGCTTGGCATGAAGCCTAGAAACAGATGCTATTCCTGTGAAGTGACTGGGACACATTCCAGTAAATTAACTCAGGAGAACACACGAGTGGCGGTTTCATGATTAAGATCCTCAACTTACTGCACTGAAAATAGGAATGCCTGGGCACTCAACCACAAACCATCACCATTTATGAAACAAAGCAGAAGGAAAAGAGAAAAGAAGCCAGAAGCCAAGAATAAACTTAAGACTTAACTGGTCCTTGATAAGGGTCTGGCTACCTCCTGATCTCCCAAACCAAAATTCTCCTGGGCTTCCAGTGGGGAGGATGCAGCTGCCCACATGCACACCCTCTAAAACCTTTTCAGGTGGAACTTGAATTTTAAACAAGGGCAGTAGCAGCAGCACTGCAGCCCTGCCTTCACACCCCTACCCAGAGCCCCCAGCGTGGTGTTGGTCTGAGGAGCACCTTCTTTGCTTTACTTACAGAAGAAAAGTTGTCAGTGTCTAGCACAAAGATCTCAAGGGTTAGGTTCTTCAGATATTCGTTCTGTTTTACCTCACTGATATGCCTGAAAGTCAAAGAAAAGGGGAGAGGAATATAATTTCCCAACCAAGCTTGACAAAGACCCTAAGATTTGGAGCCAAGCGGTCCAAGGGACCTGCTCCTTGGCATTATAATAAATACAGATTAATCATGGCAGTAACAATAACATGCAATGTTCATAGTGTGGTCATATGCTCTCATTGGCTTCTTATCTTCCAAGGCCCCAGACTCACAAAACCCCACAGGGCAGTACTGTAATGCAGATGGATGTGTCTAGCACAGCACCTTTCAGCACCCCTAGGATCACCACTGTTCTCCACAAGTCAAGAGACTTCTTCCCTTCTGTACCTATACAAACACTCCTGCCTCAATGTTAGTGAAAACATATGAAAACATAACATGAAAAAGAAACAACTGCAGCCTCTAGCAGCCACGAAATACAAACTTTAGTTCAAATCAAAAATCACCCGAAGAATCAGTAGCAACCATGACATTTCCCAAATGTCCAGCTCCAAAGCAAGGAGCGTTCTCCACCAATGTTATCTTCTAGTGGATTTCACCTTTTCTGGACTGCCCACACCAATTTTGCTTTCACCCAGGGGCTTCTATATTCGAGTTTCAAAGGTGGTATTTCAAACAGGAGGGAGACAATGTGCTGGAAACCAGAGGGTGGTTTGACATCCAGCCTGACAAAGTTCCTCTGGAGGCTGTAGAGGAACTGTCCAGGAGGACGGCAGAGGGAGGGTCACTTACCACAGCAATGCTGACAGCCATCGCTCCTTCACGTCAGCTGAGCTGAAGACAAAAAGGGAGGCAGGGCATCAGACAAGTGCTGAGTGGGTAACAGCCTTTGGAAACTCTACCCAGTTTCATTTATATATAGCTGCAAGTCAAAGTTCCTTCCTGCAAAGCCCTGGAACAAAAGCACAGTCCTTTCCTGCTTCTGTCCTATTTTAGCAAATAATAAAAATAATAATAACAAAAAAATCCCAGCAACAAACTGGACTCCATTTCCCGCCCAGGCCAGCTAGTGTTCTGATAAGGGACAAATACCTTCCTGTGATGTTGGAGCTAACTCATCTTCTGCACCCTTTCTATTTTTGCAGTGACCTTTAATTGCTATTTTCTTCTCCTATTATTTCCTTCTCGATGTCTGCAGCCTCTAGAAGCATTTGCTGCCAATGCAGGTTACCTATCTTGACAAACCTTTCCATCTTTATAGGCTGTTGCTGTAGGCTTGTGACACCCTGCCAGACAATTGCAGAAGGAAGGTTTACCCAGGAGCTGCCCATGCCACACTAGGGGTGATTAAAGATTTAATGCTGGCACAAGGCTACCTGCTATTTTTCACTAACCAACCTGTTCTTTGTAATGAAAAATTCCCAAACTAGGGCTGATCTCCTACAGAAACAGCTGCTGAAACACCATGCTTGTAGATTATATGATGACACAAACTAGTTTGCTACGGCAGACGTGGTTGTGATTCTCCAGGGTGCTCTGCAGCAGAGTTAGCCCTTGCTATAATAATACTTGGCAAGGGGTGGTTCTCCAAAGAGCCCTCAAGGATCAACCTGCAGATATCTTGCTAAGGGAACTGACTCCCAACATCTAAGTTTTTACCATATTGCCTAATCTGAGTGGAAGTCATCTGGGAGTGTTGTTGTAGAGGTCGGGGTCCTGCACTCTCAGCAATCATTTGACTTGACACCTGGAAGCCTTGGACAGCTGCCAGGCTGCAGAGGGAGGTCTGGGTCTGATGGGATACCTGAACGTGACCACATAGTTGGTGGTAGGCCAGCCAATGACAAACGAATTCTCAGGACTCATCTTTTTCTCTGTCACTTCATTCACACAGGTGCCGGTCCACACTTCACTCAAAGGCACCTGCTTTTTCAGCTTCAGGCTGGAGGAAGACCTGCAATTCAGATTGTGGATTTCTTAGGACAGATCCTAACATTGAGACCTCCTGCATCTGGCTATGCGACCTTCCAGACATGCAGACACAGTGAGGGTAAGAAGGCCCCCACAACTAATCATCTGACAGGGGACAGGACAAGTGGGAATGGCCTCAAGCTCCACCAGGGGAGATTTAGGCTAGACATTAGGAGGAAGTTTTTCACACAAAGGGTCATTGGGCATTGGAACAGGCTGCCCAGGGAGGTGGTTGATTCACCTTCCCTGGAGGAGTCTCTTCCAGCCTGGTGATTCTATGATTCTATGATCTGGGCATGTGAATGCACTACAGGGATGTTTTGCCAGTGGATTTTGCTGCAGTGGGGCAGCTGCGACTCAGGGCAATGTTATTCTCTAGAGCCACATGCAGGTAGATGGTGGCTAATAATTATGCTAATAACTGAAAACACTTAAGCTCTTAATTTATGTGTGGTAGAAGTTGGCAGACAAGAAGTCAGTTTTACTGTCTTTACTGCCTCTTGCCCTTGCACTGTTTCTTCAAGAAGCCACATAAGGGTAAAAGCAAAAGCAAGTAGACAATCCTTTCCTTCAGGCAAATGGAGTGAAACATCGATACCAAAAATAATTTCTGGAGTTGGAAGAGGGAGATATCACATTTTAGATCCACATTTGTAAATAAGAGTTGTTTTGATGCTGCTCCACAACCAGCTCAGAGAACAGATCCAACATATACTGGGAGAAGGAGTGAGTGCGAATTCCTCTTACTTGGACTTGGCGATGACTAGCACATCACTGAACAAGATCAAATATCTTTCCTGGGTCTGCAGGCCCACAGTTAGCTGTACTCGTTCATCCAGGATGAAAGTGGAGCCTGGGCTGCTGAACACACCACTTGGCAGCCCATTGTTGGAATGGGAAGAGGAAAGGGCAGTCTCCCTGGAGAAGGAAGAAAAATCGTAAGACTTTGTCAGCAACTTTTTCCATAAGAGTTCATGACTGGGCACAGATGCCTGTTTTGCAATAGACCAACAGACCTGTTCTTCTCTCAGCACCGCGCTTATTGCTCTGGATTATGAAAAGCACTTGCTGCCTCTGCCCAATTACTTTTACCAGCCTCAGACCAGATGGAAAACTGTGAAAATGCCAACACCTACCCTGGGGAGGTTAAGCTGCTGAAATAGGAGGGATATGGTTTAGTGGTTGATAGGAATGGTTGACTCAATGATCTGGTGGGTCTTTTCCAACCTTGTGATTCTGTGATTCTGAATGTTTGCATTTGAGTCACTTCTCATTCAGGTAAAACACTTATTTCCTGCACATGCAAGTGAACTGTGACTTAAAAAGAACGCAGCAACCTCAGAGCAGTCCCTGGCTCATAGCTCACAGCATGGGGAGGGTCTGTCATTTCTGCCCACGTTGTCTGTCCATACTGAGCTGCTTGTCAATACGTGGGCACAAAGAAAATGAACTGCATGTACTAATCTAATTTCAGACATCTGATTCCGGTTGCCTGGCTGCAACCCAGCATCTCATTTCTACTGAGACTGATATGGGTACCGACTATTTGCAGAGAACTCTGAGGGGTTTTGCGTCTTGACTGCAGTCACCAAGCCATTGCTAGGATCAAACCAGATTATTTCTCTACACTCTCTCCAGCTAGAAGAGCTCCATGAAGTGCTAATCTTACCCCCTCACCTCTCAGCACCCTCCCAGTGCTGCTTCAGGCTCTTGACAGTGCTGGCAGGGCACCAGGTCCCACAGCCAGTTCCAGGGTCTACCCATGCCCTGCAGGTGGGATTGTGCTGAACGAACGAACAGTAGTTCTGTGCTGAGCCTTGCTCAGAAGCAGTGCTGGTGTGCCTGACTGTGGCTGAATGAGCTAACACCTGAGACATGGTTTTAGATTTATGTAGACAGAAACCCAACAGATATGTACTCTCTCTACATGTCAATAAAAATGTCTATCCTGCCAGCAGCAAGGGCACATGTGGAAGATATACCAACCTTCCCTCCACCCCTCAACACTACTACTCCAGTCTAGGGCAGTCTCTACACAAATGAAAACCACCTGAGCTTTAAGGGCAGTATTTTTGGCATAGTTAGCCTGTTTCCACTGGCCCTTTTGATTCCACAGGAGTGAGGCTGAATCTAGCCATGAGCTGCTGTTTTAAAACCTGCCTCAGTCACAGGAACACTCTCACTCCTGCCAGCAGAAATTCCCTCTTCCCTCCTCACTGCTCCACAGCCATCAAACACGGAAATTCTTGGCTTATGCATCTGTTGTCTCTGCAAGTGAGAAGCTAAATCACTCTCAAACTCAGTATTAAGAGCTTTCCATGTGTGTCAGTTGAGCAGTGGGAGCCAACTTATCACACAGCCCAGCAGTAATTTCCTAAAGCTGGAAGAGTTACACAGTTTTAGATGTACAGTGGTAAGATAGATAAAAAAACCTCACTGATGCTCTGGTGAGCTAAGCAGAGATGGCATTGCACCAGCTCCCTCCAAAGCAATCCATCATGAGCAATGTTTAAAGCTTCCCTCCCTCGCAAGGAGATTCTCCAGCTAAATAAAGGCAAGAATTTGTTTATCTTCTTTACTATTTTGAGTGCAATTTAGATGGGGATGGGGGAATGACAAAGAAGACAACCAGCTGAAAACCAGTCCTTTGATTTGAAACAATCCTATGATGCTGACCCCCTTAGCTATTTCAGAAGAGCAGGATGCACTGTGCATCAGTTAACTCTGCTGCGATATAAAAGGGCTGTGCTTCAGGAGGGCTGGTGCAGACCAATCTGTCAATCAGTTCAGCTTCATCACCTCTTTCTTACAAATCAAACTAAAGAAATCCCCCAGGAAACGTTATTTATAAGACTGCTGTCAGAGCAAGGCAGAAAGGAACATGGCACTCCCTTACCTGTGTCCAGGAGTTACACAGTGCTGAAGGAGGAACAAAAGATGACACTGATGAGGGCTCAGCCCCCACTAAAGGGCCAGGGAGCTCAGCTCATAGCAGGAGCCTGGCATGTCTGGTGTGTTTGTACCTGACTCCATCTGCTGACACTCTCGGTGCTCTACAGACACAGGGACCATGTGTCAGAATGGCACGGAATGGCTTGGAGTCACAGGCAAAAGAAGGAGCTCTTCACCTCAAGGTCACCCCTTAACCTATCCACCCAAGACAGCACAATACTAAGGGAAAGCTGTTGTCATCCAACTGACACGACTGCTCAGAAGATGGCCAGATCCAGTGGCCCTCCCACCAAACAGTCTGAGCTGATGCCATCCTACACAGCACTCGCAGGGTGCGGGCAGACTTCCCTGCCATCCCTCCTGCCGCTTGTCCAGCAGACAGAGCAGGGGCCACAGGGGTCTCAGTGGCAGGTCGCAGGGGGTGGCCAGGCAGGGAGAGTTCCATATCTGTCCACACAAAAAGTGCCCTTGATACCACTAAATTAATTTGAAAACCAGTTGGATTTCAGTCACAGGCAGAAAGGTGGATAAAAGTCAGAAAGGTATTTCCTCTACCTGGAATGGTACTTTGACTTGCTGAGAGCTTTAGTAATGGCAGAAGGGGTAGATCGTCTTCTTTGGACTATGGGCTTCATCTTCTGCAAGACAGAAAGACATTTCAGTTAGTCTGGCCACCTTAGCAGCAGATCTGCCCATTGCATTCTACAAGTTCCCTTTTTACCTAGCTGACACTCATGAAACCTCAGCACTGAGAGCCAAGATCTGTGCTGTCAGACACCTCCCTTACTATTAAAACACTTGTCAGCCCTTACTTTTACATAGGACACTTACAGTTTTCCTAAGTTGAAATGTTTCCAGCTTTCACAGTAAAAACTCAAAGTAACAACATGAAATGAAGCTTTACGACACGAGTAGTGCTAAGTAGATTTTTTGTGTACGTGTATGTATGCAGACAGTGACAGATGGACGGCGATTTCTCCCTCGTTCCCTGGTATGACCTTGCCAAGCAAAGATCTGTTTTTGGAAGTTTCACAGAGAGAACAAAATAAAAATAACATCAGCTCAAAAATGTTTGGTTTAAAAAAAGAGAGTCCTTACTAGAACAGAACATCTGACTTTCAGAGGTGCCTTAATAGGATAAAAAGCTCCTACAAAATGTAGCCCAGCGGAGCATCAGTCATGTGATATCTCTGGGTAGGAGGAAAGGAAGAGTATGGTTGCCTGGTGGAAAAACCTGGCAGGCTGTCCACTGCAGAGGTCACTGGAATGAACACAGCAGGCACTCAAGGCCATCGGTTGCATCTTTGTGCCAGGGACATTGTAGTCATGTCTTGAAAGGTACTGTAATAACATTTTGCATGTGATAGTATCTTCTGTGCTGAAGAATCCTATGGCACGTAACAACCTCACTGTAGGTGACACTGGCCGCCCCAAAACTAGTCTCCTCTGTGGTACAACATGGTAAGAAGCACCAATGATGTACATGACAGGAGTGTGGTGTAGGAGGACATTTTACTCAGCATAAATTCCCAGGAAGATATCAGCGAGTCAGTACTGGGGGATTTCTTCTCCGGACCATCAGGAATGGTTTCTGACAGTATCGGACTGGTGGCAGTGATGCTTTCCAAGAAGCTTCATCTTCGCCCACTCACTGCACTTCTCCAGAGGAGTCTGAGGACCTGTTCACTGGCACAATTTCCAGTAGGCACTGGACTACCCATGTAAGCAAACACAGACAGAGCTTTGGGTTTCCAGTGAAATTATGTGACTATAGGACATAAAAAGTATCTCCCATACTTCCTATCTCCAATAAAATGCCAAAATTGTCAGTTGCACATAGGTCCAGCTGGTCCAAACCAGAAAATTGCCTTCCAAACCCTCAGCCAGATTCTCTTTGACCCTAGCCAGTCAATTATCCCTGGCTTGTCATCACTGAGATGATGGCCACAAGACACATTGATTTTGGATGGGAGGGGATATACCACACCGTGTTAGAGCCAGGGAGTGCTTTTGTGGGAAGTCAGCTCCCCTCACATTAACCAGGCACTGGGATCAGAGAACAGACACAGGGACGCAGCATAACTTCTCTGGTGTTTTGATGCCATGGAAACAGATTCTCATTTATCCAACATATTCTGAGAGTGCTTGAACACTTGCGACATTGGGCCGTGCTGGTGCATTACTCATCTCAAGGCTGCTGATTTTAGCTGTGTGTTTCTTGGCATGAGGAAGCTGTGAGTCTGATGCCCCTCATTCCAAACCCATGTATGGCCTATGCTATCAGCTCCACTGGCCAGCATGAGCCGTTTTTGTTCCCCACACTGATCTCTCCGTTCAAAAGTTACTTCTCAGATAGTAAAGGTGGGATGGACCTGAAAAATGATAACACCGCCTTAGTACTGGGTGGGTTTTCCTTCTGCCAATGCCAGGTCAAAGCTTGCAGTGTCCGTGAAACTGGAATACTGCCATTTGGTTCAGTTCACAGTCAGAAATGGTAACAACATTTTTAATAGCCAATTTTTCTGCAAAACATAAACTGAAATATTTGTTTCAGAAACATTCTAAGTGGTGCCTTCAAATACATCATCTGCTTTCCTTCACCCTGGCACCTGCTGGGAGGTGGAGACCCATGACCTCTGCCAGCAGCAGTGGGAAGCTGCCTGGACAGACATCTCAGTGCAAAGCAGCAGGGAAACCCATCTCTGTCACCCATGAGCTGCTGATGCGACAGAAGACAATGGGTTACGATGGCACAGACCAGAGATGCTTCCAGACCAAATGCGGGAGGTAGGCACAGCCAAGGAGCTGGCTGGCTTGGCCACTAGCAAGGTCAGGGCTGCCTGGGTGCAGGACCACTGGCACAGCAAAGCATGACAGATCTCTGGACCTTGAATGCCTGGGTTAATCCATATGACGGCTGCTGCAAAGCTGCAGACCGTGGGGCTGTGTGGGTAAGCTGGCATGGATCACGAACACTTTCCAATAGGAACTTTCCTGGCAGGAAGCTTTAGGATCCTGTGTGGCAGAAAGAGTTTGTTCAGAGCCTTCCCCCTATTTTACTGGAACGTGCTTTCAAAGCAGTGCGTTTCCATAAAATGTTTGTTTTCAATTAATCTGCATTTTCCATGGGAAAAAAAATACATGACAAGAAGGTTTCTGGGTAGCTCTGCTTTGGCCGTTAGGTGTGTTACCACTGAAAAAGAGACTGAAAAGCCATTCTGAAAACAAGCAGCAGAGTAGAAACAGGAGGATGAAGCTCTGCTGAGCCTCTGCCAAGAAGTGGGGCTAGCTAGCAAGTTTAAAATGAGTCTGCTAGGTCCATACTGCTCCACAGTCCAGAGAAAAGACATCCTTCATGAGACCTGACCACACAGCAAGGATGATCAGTCAGTAAGCAGTAAGATCAAATATAGGGGGAGGATTAATTTTGGTCTACCTCTAATCTCAGCATAGTGACATCCTACCATGAGTTCTGTCCACTACAAATGTCACCGATATGGCTGCAGGCACTCAGCTCACCCTTCCGAGGGCAATTCGCTTTTACCAGTACTGTCAGCTGCCTCTATCTGTTACTCATTTGCAGAACACTTGGCTGTCAGTGTCACTCTCCTCAAGTCAAACAGTCCCTTTCTAACCATGAAAATGGTGAAAATCTATCATGTACTCTTTTATAAAAATACATATAAAAACCTGGACTTTGAGTCAATTCCATGCTGACAATTCAGATTGGCTAGGGAGGCTTACGTAGCTAAATTCAGATTCAAAAAGAGTAAAACATGGGCCACAATGTCTTTCATTTTTTAAGCACCGTAGATTGCTCAGAGCCAATAACACCAATATTATTCTTGGAAGGATCTTGTGAAACACCCTCTTCCTACAAATACTCTCATCAAAGCGCTGGTATGTTGTGTCAGAGCAGAGAGCTGATCACTGCTATTCATCAACTGAACCTAGAAAAGGCACATTTTTCAGTGGTCTGCTGGACCAGAGCAAAAGTTACCGTATAAATGTAGCACATGGTTATTCAGCTCTCAGGCAACATTAAAAAAAGAACTTAAGAATCCAGTTAAGACTACAAAAACCATTAACCGACAGCTTGGGCTCGGATCCATCCATGTTGAAACAACCGCTGCTGCTCTTGCACCCAATAATGAGTTTATGTCAGCAGTGGCATTCCTACAGAAGTATCTTAATGAGATAATGTGAGACGCTGCTGCCTCCCAGATGAGCCCTTTCCCGCTGCACAGAACTGCCAGGAGAAGATGAAGCAGGCTACTGCATCTAGCTCTGAGGGCTCATTGCCTGCTCTGCTGCCAGGTTTCTCATCCCAGGATCAGTCATGTTTTAGCAGCTGAAGGAGCAGCTCCACACTGAGACACCAGTTCCCAAGCAGCTGCCATGCAAGCATCCCTGTGGCGCATGAGGCCTTCATGGCTTCTCTGGTGACATCTTAGGGCACATGTCTAAGGGATAAACAACAAACCCTATGTCCCTAAAGGAATGCCTACCACTGTATGTGCCCATGATCAGGTGCTCAGCCAAGAAGTTCTGCCCAGACAGTACTCAGCTGCCAGAGGGCCAACACAGCCTGTTTCCAAGACAGTGGTGTCCTCAGCAAGGTGGCTTTCTGCTTTTCCCTCTATTATGCTTCACCACAACATTTTCCCATTGATGGGAACTAAACCACATCAGTCTATTCAACTGAGCCCTTCCTTACTCTTACCCCATAACTCTGTTCCCAAGCTTGGAAAAACAGAGAAACTGAGGCTCAGAATGAAGATTTAAGAAGCATGCCCACAGCGAAGCAGAAAAGCAGTGGAAGCAAGGTCTTCCTTCTAGGAGAGGTCCAAGCTAGGTGTACTTTCTCCTCAAACCATAAGGTACGTTCCCCCGGAATCATTACAGTGACATTTTCATTGCAGACAAGACAGCTGCAGATCTGGCCCCAGAGACTTACCCAAAAGCACACACCAACATTTGTGAGCCGGCAGAAACAGAGCAAACTGAATCTCATTGAATATTATCGGCAATTTCTGATACTTCAGGGTAGAATTTTCTGTTGTAAAGCTGTATATATATATATCACATTGGAAGGGAATCTGCAGTATTTCACAGCATTAAAAAACCATCACTGAGTCCAAAGTAAATTATGAATCGTGCCCTTTCTTTAAAAATGCAAATAAACAGTTCATGGAATTGAGCTTTGGCAAAATTAAAAACTTGTAGAACAGCCAAACCCGAAAACCAGAAAAATGTTACACATTCCTTCGCATCTTTAAAATACACCCCCATCCCCCACCCCAATTCCCCTTGCTTGGTCCAGAAGTCCTCCTCTTACTATACTAAAAATTAAGAAGCCATCAACAGCTGGGTCTGCCCAGCTCCAGAATCACTTCAGCCTTCCAAAGCAGGGCCTCAGAGCTTGCGGCTGCTGGTCTGGCCCCTATGCTGGGCTGGATCAACCCCCAGAGCACGAAATGCACAGCACCTATGCTTGGTGTGCAACACAGGAAGATGAAAACTGCACAAGGCAGAGAAAGTGTAAACTGCAGTTCATGAGTCAGGAATGCTTCAGGTCCATGGCACATGCCTTGGCTTTCTCTTAGGGCTGGAAGCAGGCTTCTTTCCAAGCCAGTGTTCCCCAGTCCTAACACAAACACGCATGAATCGTGTTCTCCAAGAAAGATCTGTCCTAAGATCCCACCACAAGAATGGTTCAGCTGCAAGCAGAGGACCAGTGGGTGACCCCACATTATCCACTGCCAGCAGCCCTTGGTGCCTGTAAGTACTCACTACGTGGTGCAAGTCTGGTATTTCTCATCTATTTACAATTATTAAACAATTCTATTTGCAGCTTGGCCATAGAAACGACCTTAAAAAGAGTCTGCTATGTGCATCTGGATTGCATTAGAGTTGAACGTTACTCCCTTCAAGCCTTATAAGCATCCCGTTAGAGTTATACAGACTTGGGATTGTTAAATGGCATTCTCACAGACGGCTGGCTGAAAAACAGGTTAACTGACAGTACCTCTGCTAGCACACAGGCCATGGGAGGCATTTCCCTCTTTCTGTTTCTTGTTCATCTTCCTGTCAGCACCAGGATGGATGATACACTAATTGGGAACATTCACTGTCCAACTCCTCCATGATACTCATGGTAGGTTTGTTGTGAATTGTATGATTTAATATCACAGAATTTTGCAGTTGATAGAAATGGGGAATAGGCATTCCAGCCTTGAGTGAGAATCCAAACATCACAAGTTTCAGTGGAGCTGCGAGGGTGCGAAGGAGGGGGATGTCAATATTGCCTTGTACAAGCACACATGCATATACATATTGGAATACTCACACAAACACACACAAAACTCTTTGGCTGATAGATTTCTCAATAAACAGGGCAGGCAACTTCAAACCCAAGCCAAAACAAGATTTTCAATAGGAATTATGAAAAATATATTTTCAATCACAAAACCATCCTGTTTTGCTTCAGTTTCTCTCTCACATGCCATAAGCTGGACTCCACCCTATCTGTTTTCAGAGGGGCTAACTATGGGCACCAAATTTTGGAGACTTTCACGTCCTTATCTGTCCTGTCACTTGCTCTCAGGGGAACATGAGGGGGGCAGCACTGCGGAGACAAGAAAAGAGGGGTTGATCTCCTATGCCCATGTGCACCCATCCCTGTGCCAGTCCTTCCCACAGCTCTAGATCCCTCAGGAAAAACTGCTGAGAAGTGGATGATGAACAGGAGTAGGGTTTGTTGGGTTTTGGGTTTGAGTTTTTGTTAAGTCGCAGTGACTGCCACAGCCCCAGCCTCTGGATGAAGTGGGGAAGGTGCAGCTAAGTGGACTGGCTATCCACTTCACCAGGTGTAAGAATTCACACTGCCGTCAATTTCACAGACAAGGCAAAGAGAATATTCTGGGGAGAAGCCAGGTCCCTAACCAGAAACACAGGGAGAAGTAAGGAGCCAGCAAGGCAGATGTCCCATCTGAGCTGAGAAGCCAGCTGTGCAGACCAGATATGCACCATCCCGTGGTGACCTCAGCACATCAGCGCCCAGCCAGAGGGTCTGGGCTGTCTCCATGCAGGTGACGTATTGCTAGTGCTACAGCTGGGGGGATTTCGCGATGGAGGCAGTCCAATGTGGGTGTGATTGCACATGGCTGTGAGCACAAAGGTGAGGGACAGTGTGAGTGTCTGCATGCTGCTGCAGGCATTTCCAGAGGTGCGTGCGTTTGGATCTGCTGGGGTGCTACTTGCTGCGACAGTGGCACTGGCAAGGTTGGAGGAGCAAGTAATGCATGGATGAAGGTGAACAGATCCAATACAGGAATCTGGAGCGTGTGTGTTAGGGTGCTGCCAAAACAGATGAGGAACAGCAAAGGGGTGGTGAGATGGAGTGATACTGTCCATGAGGGACCAAGGGAGGATCCACAGGAGGGATCTCTGCACAACAGCTGCAAATCAGAATCTTCTGTATTGCAAGCAGAGAGGATCCGAGATTCCTTGTGGTTAATCACGACAAACAAACATCCACTCTATCGTCAGTCTCTTTAAGAGGAACCACATCATTGGTACATTCCTCCTCATCTCCCTTAAGAAGTAAAACTAGTCTGACTACACAGATGCTCAAGTGGCATCCCCTGGTTGCAATCTAAAAGAGTTCTAGCCCCTGGAGCAAGCTCCTCTGCAAAGACAAAGCCAAGCATTTCCGAGTTCTGGAGCCAGCCTAGCTGAACTGTAACAAACAAAGGTGAAGAGCCAAGAAGCATTAATGGTCCCTCCTGCAAGTACCATGCTCACCCAGACCAGAACCATATTAAGTGATTTTGTGGGTCCAGTCAAAACCCGAAGTGCAGCAGCTCTTCAAGATGGGTCAGGAGGAAAGAACCATGTCCAGTGCTGCTGATGGGAAGAGCTTCACTGAGAACCACCGAAAGTCTGCAGGGGAGGCAGAGACCATCATCGTGTCTCCATAGCCCGAGAAACCCATCCGAAATTAGGTCATCCAAAGCAAGGTGTCGTGTTTGACAGGGACGCCCTGAAGCGGCTCACTTTCAGTAAATGTAAATCTCTTTAAACCAATACACTTTAATATTTGTTTTCCTCTTTAAAGGGAACTCCATTAATTTTTAAAACATCACTAGAGGGCGTTCAACATATCGGCTTCTGCCCGTCCAGGCAGCGAGATCTTCCAGAAAACCGTGCAGAGGCAAACCTCGGGGGGAAGGTTTAACAGGTCCGTGCGTATCAGAGCGGCCTCACAACCTTCACTTCTCTTTAGGAGTGACCCGGAGAGCACCAGCCCGGGGAACGCACCCAGGACCTTCCCTGCAGCTCCACGTGAGCTGTGCCAGACAGCCAGGCCCTTGCGGAGATCCCTGGGAAGGCTGAGGTTCAATCCCTGGGAAGGCTGAGGTGCATCCAGGGAACACGACCTGCAGGAGCACCAAGCTCCCGCGCGGCAGCAGGTGCGGAGGGAGCGCACAGACCGCGAAAGGCCCTAATCTTCCATCTCTGCGGATAAGGCGGTGCTGGCACCGCACAGCAACCCCGCCTGGGTCACACGAACGCATCAGCAGAGCTCGAATTAGGAACAGGAACGTTAAGGGACGGGAGGAAAGGGGGAAACACCCGTCGGTCCCGGGGGGGGCGGCAGGTGGAGCCCGCGGGGGCTGAGGGGCCGCGGCCCCGGCCGGCGCTGCGAGGGGCGCAGCTGCCCGCGGCTTCTCTATTCTAACAGCGCTCGCTACTTATTCCAGGGGAAACTCCCTGAGAGGAAAACAGCTACG
The DNA here is from genome assembly GCA_013389865.1 of Piaya cayana. Classification (NCBI taxonomy): domain Eukaryota; kingdom Metazoa; phylum Chordata; class Aves; order Cuculiformes; family Coccyzidae; genus Piaya; species Piaya cayana. The sequence goes on from WAAB01000678.1 coordinate 152,908, forward strand.
CTCAGCTATGTTTGTTTTGGACGATTCCTTTGAGAAAGTCAAACCGACGCTTCGGGCAGCGTTTCCCGTCTCCCTCTCGGTTTCCATCATCCCAGGCCGCCCCCACGGTAACGCCGCGCTCCGTCCTCGGCTCCGGCGCACTCACCGGGACCACCGGGGGCAGCCCCCGCCCGCAGCACCGCCCGCCGCCGGCTCCGGGAGCTCCGGGCTCCGCGCTGCGGGGCTGCCCCCCCGCCCCTCCCGCGCCGCCCCCTCCCCGCGGCA
>WAAB01000678.1:153277-198117 GCA_013389865.1 Piaya cayana
GGCTGGGCGGGGCCTGAGGGGGCGGGGCTATCCGGGGCGGCTCCCGGCCATAGGTTGGGCGGGGCCCTAGGGGGCGGGGCTAGGCGGGGCGGGGTGCGCGGGCACGGCCGAACGCAGGGAGCAGAGTTTCTTTTGCAGTTGCAGGTTACTGTGGATTGAGAGTTTACCAGCGCTCATTACATCCATTAGAAATTCTTTAGCGCCTCCAGGCTTATTGCACTCTCACTGGTAGCCTGATGGAGGTCAGCGGCGTTTCCTTGTCTCCGTTGTGTGGGCACAAGTTTTCAGGATATCTGTTCTTTATAGATCAGCAAAACGCATCAATAACTCGGACAAGATCTCTCCTACATCTTTGAGCAAACTTAGACGGAGGATCCTCTTCCCTCCCATTTCCCTCCTGCCTAAGAAGCACCCATGGGCGATCATTTTGTGATCCAGTTAATCGTCACAAGAAAGGGCTCAGGAACGCCTGCTATGTTCTTAGAGCAGTTTGTTTCAGATGTTACCACAGCATGCAGGCAGAGGATCAGACAGGAGAAAGGAAACAGTTGTATTATCCAGGGTACAAATGCTGAAGCGCTCTTCAAGGAGCAGAATGAGTGATATGGAATTCAGGAAGGTCACCTTTGCTTGCGTTGTCTTTGCTTCTGACCCTGTTGCTCCATCCCATCATCTGCCTGTCTTTCTGAATTACCCTGCAATGTCGTATTTTTTTTTCCATTTCTGAAATATGAATACACATCAAACATTTTTTAAGGATACAACTGCTCCAAGACAGCCAAATTGGCTGCACGCCTGGATATTATAGGGAGGAATTCAGTCTTGGAAATCTGACAGCATCAATGGTCTTTAGGTCCCTGGTGTCTTTCAAAGGGCGCTCAATGTCAGTTCTCCACTGAAACAGCCTTTTCTGGCAGGGAAACCTATTTGCAAATGGGTCAAATCCAACTGTTCCAACTGTAGCCCCAAGAGTAAGTTTTTGAAGAGTCCCTAAATGAAAAGGAACCCAACACACCCCCCAGCCCACAGAATAAAACCCCAACAGCTGGGAATTTGTTTTCTAAAGGACATTCAAGATAAATTCCTTGACAACTGTTATTCCAATTCATTGTGCTTTGGAAAGATGCAAACTGTGCCTTATCACATGGGTCGCAGCTCAGACTGACCCAGTTCCAAACCTCTGGCCCTATCTATGTTAGAAAATAAAGAATCAGCCAAGGGATTTCACTCCAGTGCCGTTGTTTCCTTTGGTGGTTATGGATTTGTTTCAAAACATAGTGCAGTCCAGTCCTCATTCTCCTGTGCAGGCAGGGATGGGCTTGGAATACTTCCTTTGTTTATGGGACATGACTGAAAAATTTATTCTACTGCTGTCAGATCTCCTTGACCCTGTTGCATGAGCAGCAGTGTGGAGGTCTCAGTCTGACAGGAGTGACTCAAACAATGGCAGGGTCTTGCTAAAGTGAATTTCTCAACAGATAGAAATGTTTTGGTTTAAATTTTTTTTAATTGTTACTTGGTAGAGTAGAGAACTATCTGAGAGTCTGCCAACACACAGGGCCAACAAATAAGTTCACTGTGCTCCTGTGTTTGCTTTCCACGCTACAGCACTGCAGAAATACGAGGGGACTCATGGCTGCATTTATCATGCTGCTGACATTGCTACCTACATCTGTAATGCATCGGTGTCCAGCAGTTTTAATTAGATGTTTGCTGAGCAAATGTGGGGATCAGCTAAGAAACTTCTCCATGTCTAACACTGCACTGTCAGTCAGCTGAAACCTATGGAAGTTCCTCCTTCCCTTCGAGCAGTAAGCCATAGGCTGTGGCTGAGAGCAGGAATTTGGGTTAGCTTGGGCATGGATCAAATTTGTACAAAGATCTGCATTCCTGTGCTGTGAATTTCGATGATAACCTTTGATGTGTGAAGGCTAGCTCATCACATCCTCCTTAAACAATGTAATTTAACATGGTTGTCTAGGCTGGGTCTTGTTCTCAAGCCAAAGATTGAGCTGGCCCCTGCTATAGAAAGAATACATCCTATAGGCATTGTGTTCTCCTCTCCCTGATTTACATCGTGTTTCCTTCAGCAGGGCTCACTGGCATCTTGTTTGCCTGGTTCCCTTGTCAGCTGTAGCTTCATTCTGTGTGGAAAATACCATAAGAGTATCTGTACAATGATGTGGTGTGCATGAAGGCTACTGAAAGGAATATATTTCCAAATGACAGGCAGATACTCCTTTTTCTTTCCTGCCTCAGGGCAAAAAGTCAATTTTATAACAACCCTTACTGCCATAGTCCTCTTAACCACCACTTCAGGTATGCATTTCCCATGAAGTCTCCAGTCATTGCCCTTCCTTATCCTCTTCCTGATGAACCTTACCTCTCATGACTGAGTTGCTGCTTTGTGAAAGGGGTTTTGTTCTATCACCAACGGGTTCCTTCACTGCTTGGCAATGCTCATTAGAGTGGAGTGTCACATACTTTTGCTGATAGGAGTCAGGAGAAGAATGTGTCTACAACACATGTGATGTTCTCCCACAGGTACCCCACCCTACTCCTTCCTAGCATCAGCACAATAAGACAATATAAAGGTCTTTTCAAACCGCCTCTAACTTGGAGTTGTGCTCCTATATGCAAAATAAACATGCAATGTGTCTTGTCACACTATTAATCAAGCAAGCAGGATTAGAAAACACCTCAGTCATACTGTTTGGCTAAGGCGATGTTGCTTTTGGAATCTCATCTTTTGCATTTCCATCCACACTAGACTAGCCAGTTCCAGTGTGGTTAAACCTTCGTTTAGCTGTAAGGGTAGCAAAAATCCACAACTCACTGAAATCAGGGGGATAACTCGTGAGTTGCTCCCCATTCCTCCGTTTCAATGGAGCAGTAATCACACAAGTAGGCCCAGTGAGATCTGGGCCATGATTTTAAGCAATGCAATTAATCAGGCTTTACCTTGTTTCTGTTTCGTACTTAGAGTCCTGCAAAAGAGAAAGCCACCAGGTTAGAAAAGCTGTATTTTCTGAAGGGTTTTGCAGAGCTACAGAAGAGACCAAAAGGAGAAGGAACTGGAGAACAGGTCTTTAGATCTTTAATAGTGATGGTGTGAGGAAGGGGCAGCAAGTCAGGCATGGCTCAGCTCCCGATCCGGCACAGGGCACTCTTGGAACCCGAGAGTCCTGAAGCCTCCAGGACAAGTTGTCCCGGCCCCTCTGTGCTTCACATCCTTGTGGAGAAGTGTGGAGGTGCTCCTTTGTGAGCTGGTGAGACCCAAACTCATTTGCCTGACACACTGCACTGGTGCCCAGAAAGCAGTGCTGGTGGCAGCGGCAGCTGTGGCGTGGTGGCTCCCTGTCCCTCAGGACACAGGGCAGGTGGAAGTCTCAATTCCTACTTGCTGGCTACCATGTCTGAAGCACCGTTGGGGTGGTCTTCAGTGCCTGGGAAGCCACCTGAAGTTTTATCCCGCAGTCCAAACATGTCACAGAGCTGCTCCCTCATCGTTACTGGCCATCAGAGCTCCTCCCTATGCCTGTATCAGTTCATGGTGACTGGTTCTTAGTGACTGGCCATTTATGGGAAAATATGTGTTTTTGAGAGTGAGAGCCTTTGCCATGGTTGCACTCTGCCCACACAGACAGGGCTGTTCTTGCCAGCTTCCAGTCTTGGCCCTGCCTGCATGATTTAGCCTTTGTAGAAGAAAAGGCGATCAGCGCATCCCGTGTGTGTGTTTGGAGAGGAATCCACAGCAGCTTGTGAAAATTATTTATTACATGTGTTGAGCACCAAGAATGTCAGGCGGGCACAGCACTGAGGGTTGCCTGTGCGATCAACCTGTGCTTTCCTTGCAGCCACTGCTGGGAGCAGCTCTGAGCAGCCACCATCAAGTATTCATGACTATGAGGAGCACAACGTTCAGAAAATAAATAGGATTTCCATTCCTTTCCTTCCACTCTGTCAGCTTCTGTAATCTTATTCTTCTGAGGCTCAGATTACCTTCCTTCCAACTCCTTTGCTGTTTTCACACTGCTGCAATTTCAGTTCCATAGTTTGCTACCTGTAGGCCAGAACTGCCTCATTATTTTGGTAGCTAAGGAGAGGTTATAGAGAAGGCAGTCAGGCTGTTCTCAGAGATGCAGAACAGTAGAATTCCAGGCACAGATACGAGCTGCCAAAATTGAAACTCTGATTAAAGAATACTTTTTTCACTGCAAGGGTAAGTCAAACAGAGATGAGGTTACACAAAGAGGTTGTGGAGTCTCTATCCTTGGTGATATTCAAATCTTGACTGAATAAGGCTCTCAGCAACCTGATCTGACCGCATGTGCTTTTAGGGCCAGACTGGACTTGGTGACCTCCAGAGGTCCCCAACTACCTAAATTCTTTTGTGGTTCTGTGACACTGTGTCGATACGTCACACTGAATCTACAGGATCAACTCCTACCTTTCATCCATCTATTTACTTCTGTTGAGTACTGCCTTTTCTGAGCCTCACCATTTGCCCTGTTTCTCCCACTGGCACTAGATGACAGTTTGGGATTCTTGTGGGATTGTTGCTCTTAAATGTGCAGCCATTGCAGACTTGCTGAGCTGCAAACACAGAGGTCGGATATGGCATACAGATGTGCATGTCTGCATTCCTCACAATTTGGAGATGCACAAAGCAAGCATTTTGGTTCATGTTCATGCTTACAAGTGTATAAATGTGACCTCGAAAATATGTGAAAATAGCTGTTACAGGTTGCTGCAGCTGCCAGGCTTGGTATAACAGGGAAAAAACAGCAAATAGACTCAGCAGTCTTTGTGGCAGCATGAATATTAAATAATAAATCTGGCTGTTGGAGCACGTTTTTTTTCTGATGAGGACTAGGATTTAAATTTCAAGTTAGGTTTGCCTTCTACTCAACTAACAGAAATCACCTGTAAGTACAGATACAGGGATTTCAGCATGTATTCCTCTTTCTTGTACTGTCTGAAGAAAGGTGGAAGCAGATGAGCTGGGTGACCTCAGAGCCTATGGTCAACTGGAAAAGTGGGCCTCTGGGAACACCTTCCTTCTTGTTGGAGAGGATTAATTGTGAGGAGAACAGCAGAGTCCATATGTCTTATCCAGAATGGATTTTAACCAGTAATAAGAAAAATAAAACCCGAGACTAGTTCCCTCTCTGGGATACAGGACCATTAACCACATAGCAGAGAGCTGTACTGCACAGCAGAGCTCTCCAGCTGATGCCCCAGCACACTCTGAGCTCACTTGCCTTTGGGCTGTATGATAAACACAGCAGGTTGATTGTGACTGCAGATCCCGCTTTTTCTGTCATGAGCACATGTGAGTTAATGTGAGACACATGATGTGTGTTTTGTGAGTGTGTGCGGTGTGTGTTTCTGGATGGGTGTGTTCACAGATGTTCTTGGCCCACTTAAAATATTTTTGGCAAGAGGCAGTTCTGTGAGTTTGAACCAAGCCAAACACACCTCTGAGGTCATTGCTGCCATGACATCACCGCCTAGGCATAATGTTCATGACCTTTGAAGACTCCCTTTGTGGCTTTTTTAACATTTTCCCTCCCATTCGTAACTGGTCCAGGACAATTAGAATCCACCAAGGGAACAAACCAAAACCATTTGCAATGAAGAACCATAACTGCTGGGCATAGAGGTTGCATGCTGGGGCTCAGAAAAGCGTGTGTTGCTCTGCTCTGATTTTTCAGAAGGACTTCAAACTCATGAAGACAGTGGAAATATCAGGTTACTATGATCCTCTGGAATTTTGAGTACAGCCTCCTACTCAGTAACTATTTCTGTGTTTTTACCCTCTGCAGAGCATTTATGAGCAAGTTTGATTTTTTAACCATTTTTAGCTTCAAATGAGTTAATTTTATTTGTCAATCTGCTTGGCACATTCTAACTGTTGTTCAGGAACCTGGCTTACAGAGGGGTTCAATCTTAAATGTTGGATGCTAGCACCCCGGGGTGTTGGAGGTCAGCTCCATCCATGTGGTCCCAGAAGAAACAAACCCTTGATCTGCAAAGTGTCAAAGTCATGGGGAAGAATGTGGTTGGAGGGCTACTGCAACAAAAGCTTTTGTTTTCCCTGTGGTAACACTGATAGATGTGAATACATTTGGTTACAAGAAGACATTTCATGGACTCAAAAATCAGAAGAAACATTTCTAGAGGGGTTGTTCCATAAGGATTGTCAACCCACCAGCACTGCAGAATCTCTGAAGTATCTTTGTTCTCTCAAGGGAGTTTTGAAAAGATGCAATGCTCATTTCTTTGAAGGGAGGGACAGCTCTTGCTGAACACTGACACCCTCACCAGGCTGTAATATCACAATTTTTCTGCTTTGGAAAAGGACACTGGATGTTGAGTGTTAACTGCATAAAATAAGTGTAGTCCATGGGATTGCAAAAGGTGGTTGAGCATCCAGGATGGGATGTTGTATTTGGGAGCATGGTGCAGACACTGCATCCATCCCTGTGCCACCCACAGACATTGTGTCTCACATCTCCCATCTGTTATCCTCTCACACACCCTCTGCTCGCAAGCAGACTCTCTCCTTACAGCCATACACAGCCTCTTCCATCCTGTTCTCACTCCCTTGTCACCACCCACCCATTACTCTGTCAAATACTTTCTTCTCTTGTTTTCATGCTGATGCCTCCCCTCCATACTCTGTCTCGCACACCATCCCCTCTTACCTGGCACACAGACACCCTCCCTTTCCAGAGCATACGCAGAGCAGAGCCATTTCCTTTTATTGTCCATACAGCCCCTGCAACTCCACCCATCTCCCGTTTATTCACTGCAATAACACATTTGGAGTGGAAGTAGTCCTGCTGAGAGCAGCCACGCAGACAACACCAGAGAGCCAAGGCTTTGCCCTAAATTGCTCCTACTTGTAGACTGCTGCTCCCTGCGTGTGCACCCAGAGGAAGAGGTATGCTTAGGCTTGTGTTGGGCTGAGATGCCCCGTGCTGCTACGTCAGACCACTGCTAGCAATGATTGGGGTACTGCAGGAGTTTTCCAGGAAGCATTTTAAGAGCTTGTGCCTTATGACTTGCAGCATGTGCTGCAATGTTCATCACATCTCACAGATAAGATCACCTAAGGATGGTCTCTGAAGCCCAATACACCATGAAATGCTTTCCAGTCTCAACTGGTCATCCATATTCTACCCCTGCATGGGCAGATTCATCAGGTGGCCCTGCTGACAGAGCCATCTCTACCCAGCACAAACATTAACAATTCATCAAGCCTGAATTTCACTCAGTAACGACAATAATTGTCAACAGCAGAAATCTGGTAATAGAGCTGCTGGTTTCCAAGCTGTACACAAGCCTGCAACAGATTTTCTGATCAAGCATAGCCTGTAAGACAAGAGAGACATACATGTCACTCTGGGTCACTAAATGACTTGAGTGATTCCTTCCTCCCAGGACTCTCCTGTACCTCCCAAGCCTTCCACATGCTAACCCCCCCCAGTCAACAGCCCACAATCTCATTCTTTTTTGGATAACTTCTCAGGTAGCACTGAGATGGACAATTTCTGTTCTGCACCTGAAGAACCCCATGAGCAATCAGGGAGGCTGTGGGAAGTGCACAGGTGTGAGAGGTATGCAGCATGGTGGCTGGTGGTGGTTGTTTCTGTTGTTTTTCTAGCTCAGAACTGGGCTGGGTTTCCTGATACTCTTGCTCCAAGCAGTCAGCAATTTATTTCCAAGCTTTGTCATTGATTCCAGCTGGAAACCTGCTGGCATGGTAGCCCATGAAAAAGTAATTTCGCAGCTGTCCAGCAGCCTCTCCCAGGAGAGAGAGGTAAGTGATGGCTGGGATAAAAATCTTCCTTTAGATCTCTTAACCCTGTGAATTCATCCAGCTTACATTCTAGGGGTTTAATGAGTTGAGAAGGCTAAAATGATATTTTTATGGGCATGTCAAATGACTGGAATGTGGCAATATTCTAGTGGAAAATCGCGTTGCTGAAGCAAAAAGCACAGCAAGTCAGAGTGAAATCAATGATTTGAATTATACTAGTGACGCGGATCCTTGGTTCGTCCTAATCACACGATACCTTTGCAAGTCTTAGGCAGCAGCGTCAGTGCCAGCCGTGACAGCTTGCTGGTGCAGTGGCTGGCCCCACAGCTTCTGCCTGGAAAGTCACTCTGGTATAGAAAGGCTCTTCCAGAGCTGAGCTGGGGTGAGCAGTCACTGCACACTTGACCAGTCTGTTCTTCCCTACTCAATGCCTTTTACTGGTGGGTAAAAGGGGTCCTGAACAGGGGTTTTCCCAGCTGCTGAGAGAATTACTGAGTTGGCACTGCAGATGCTTGCCAGGATCAACCCAGGAGGCCTGAGCATTCCTCCACTGTGCATTTTTTGACAGTTTAAATCTTGAGATAGATTTGTGTTTCTAAGAATTTCCAAGTTTTTTTGAGGTGGCAGGGAAGCAACATGAAAAAAACATCAGGAAAGTTAAAGGCAGAGTGGGAAAATATTTTGGTCCTGTGACAGTTCCATGTGATTAATGGGTTATCCTAGAAAGGCTTTCCATGGTCTCTTTTGGTATAGAATGGTGGGAATGGATTCTCATAGGAAAGGGTGCTAAGAAATTATCAAAATATTGCTTATTGTGTGTTTTAGGCACTACTCATAATCCCCAGGCCCCAAACAGTGCCTTTCACCACCCGTCTGAGCAGGAGGCAGGCATCGTTCCCCATGTTTTACAGAGCAGCGTGGCTGTGGCCCAGGGAGCCGAGGCACAAGGGTGGCTCTGAAGAAAGGCAGGGACAGGCTCCAGGTCAGTGCTGCGGGGAAGGCACCCTGACACGCTGCGTCCACAGACACACGTGGGCACAGGCGTGCCGCACGCTGCCCTGCCAGCGAGCCACTGTGGCCCTGGGGTCCCATTATCCCTGAAAGAGCTCATTCAGCACATAGAGGGTGTGGAAGGGAACGCAGCTGAGCCAGGCTTTCAGCTTTCCACCCTTTAAAGGACGAAAACATAAGGGAAGGTGTCAGAAGTCAATTTGCTTTGGCAGATACAGGGGGAAAAAGCCCCTGTAGCCTGGCTGGGAGCCAGAGGGTATGTGCCAGCTGTGGCCAAGATGATGCTGCAGACCAAGGAACAGAACAACCCTTGTGTGTGTCCTCTGGTGCCAGCGACCTGGCACTTGGTGCAGCTGCGGAGGGCAAAGGTAATGCTGGTGCGGGGGTATGGAAGGAGAAGGACACACCAGGTTGTGGTGTCACCATGGGCCAGGCTACTACCCCGCTGTCCAGCTGCACAGGGAATCCTTTCCTCCAGCTTTAGGATGGCTGTGTGGGAGAGTCTGTGGGGGTGAGAATGGAGGGTAGAGGAGATAGAAAGGACAGCATTCAGCTAAATAACCCCGTTGGGAGTAACTCTTACCCTTCTGGCTTTTTCTGCCCAGGAGATCTCTGAGGGATGGATATGGGAAAATCCCATTCCTCTGTACAGGGAAGCACACAGACCTTTTTGGATGGAAGTTGTCAGTAAACACACTTTCTTGGTTCATGTCTGCCTCCACAGTTTCACTCTATTTCTGAATGTCCACACTCTCTAGAGTCCTGAAAAAGCCCAGACACCATACGGGAGGCTCATCTCAGGGGCTTCCCAGGCTCACTGAGTGGAATTCACCATCCTGGAGGAGACTGTGTGTTCATCTGAATTGGAAGTAAAAGGGGCGTCTGTTCAGGCTCCTTAACCAGTAAAGTGTGATCCCCGTGTTGAGAACTCAGTCCATGCCAACCGCACCCCACCCCAAACCTCCAGCAAAATTCCAGCTCTGCTCACTGACATATCTGTCTTGAGCTGATTTTATTTGGTGGGGTGATACAGACCAGAATAGAAAACAGGATAGATCTTATTTTAGAGGACGTGGAAATCTTGCTGTCAACTATTGAAGGCATCTCCTGACTTGTAGTTCTTGTTTTTGGGTCTTGCATATGGAAATTGTTACTCTGAGTTATTACAAATCATTACTTAGTGACACTGGAATTCCTCGCCAGGGTATCACACCCATGTTAACGCTCCATCCACTGTGCTGCTCTGAACTGGTTGTGTGGCGGACATTGCTCAGGCATGACAGGTCTCCTGTTGGGAGGTTTTGTGTGCTGCCTGCAGCCTGTGATTGCTGCTGTTTTAAGGAAATGGGCTGTGTGTGCAGTAGAGTTAGTCACAGTGCTTTGAATTGGGCAGAGTTGGTTTGCAAAGCTCTCTTGCCCTTAGAACCATCACTGGGGACTAGATTGGCCAAAGCGCATTCAAAGCGTTTCCCTCAAACAGCTCCTGCCCCAGATAGCTGCTTATTAGGGTGATAAAAGCCCAATGGAAATGACAGGAAAAATCATAGTTGTTTAGAAACAATTATAGGAAATGTTTAGAAGCATCTATCAGAAACACCTATGGGAAAACATCTATACAAATGTTTAGAAACATCTATAGGAAAATGATAGACGTTTAGCAGCCGTCCTGATCTCCTTCCAGAACCCTGCTAATTTGTTTGTGACCTCACTCACTCTGTGAAAGAGCAGAGAAGTCTTCCAAGATTTTAATCTTGCCTTGTAACACCAGTGGCCTGCGCTCTTCAAAGGTGAATTGGCTCTGAGAGCTCTCCAGGAAGCCAGGAATACCCAGAAGATTTCTGCAAAGATGCAGAAATCCCCACATATAAATGATTGCTGTAACCTTGAATAGTGAGGCCCATTGCACTCCTAGGAGATAAAGTCCATCCCTGTGCATGTCTTGGGGCAGAGCGTGATTATCAGGCTGGCAGGAGCATCAGGGCTAAGGAGCAGTGTAACTGAGTGAGTGGCAAGATGGTTGTGTTGGCACCAGTCCTCATCATATCGGCACGTGGGTAGAATGAGCAGCTCTTCTGCTTTCCATATGCCAAAGGATTTTTATGGGATCATTGTGGTTCACTATAGAGTTAATAGACATCATTTAGGAATAAAACAATCTCAGCAATGGATTTTTGTGGCTCCCATGACAAAGTTACAAAAGCAATAACATGTTTATTTCTACCAAATAATCACAGAGATGAAACAAAATTAAATTAAACCAAACCAAATCAAATTTGTTTTTCTTCTGGCTTGTTTATGGTTAAAACCAAACCAAAGTCCCTATTGTATGTTTCCATTTTTTTTCCAAATTAACCTTAGGTACATTGCAAATAAACTACTAAAAACTAAAAACCGACCATCTTTTGACTTCTCATAATTTTTCAGGCTTGAAAGTTTAGATAGAGATAGCTTTGGTTACTGCAGATCTGGGGGACATTCGGTTTGAACAAACATTCCTAGTTTCTGAGGACTGCTGATTCCTTCTGCCTGTCTTCACTGGCAAACCAGTGTTTGCTGATAAAGGTGGAGGAGAGGAGAATGGAGAAATAAACTCCAAGGACTTTGGCTTCCATTTGAGCTTTAGGACTTTGGCTGGAGGTGGTCAGCACCTTGACAAATATAGATTACACTGACTGCTTGGATAGAAATAGTGAGGAGAGGGAAGGTAGGGCCCAAGAGCTCAGGCTGAGCCAGGCTGTGATGCTGCTCTAACGGAGATGCAGTGAGTTCCAAGGACAGGACAACAACAGAACCTTTCCAGAACCTTCCCACCTTCTGTCTCTGAGCTGATGGGTGTGAGAAGCCAGACATCCGACTACTGCGTGTGCATGGGTGTGGGGGAACTGGGGAGGGGGATCCGCTGAGGAGAAACACATTTACTCCATTCTGTCGTTTAAAGCCCATCCATCAGTTCACACTGGATGGCCAAGGTTGTCTAAGAGGCTGGGAAGGGAGACAGCAATGCCCAAAGACTTGCTGGGGAACAATGGAAGGAAATACAGACTTGAAGAATGACACGGGCGGGGGGTTGTGGTGAGAGGATGTGAGCAGGATGGTGTCAGGGGGAGCGGATGTGAGAAACTCACACTGGTGCTGGACACAGCCGTCTGCCTCCCCCTTTTGCTCTCTCAACAACCTTTGGGAAGATTATATGCATCGTTAAAGTAGGCTAGAAGAGGGTGATGATGCCCGTGAGGAGATTGCTTTTCTTGGAATGCCTTAGCCCTTTATAATACTCAGGCCCTGACTTATTCACAGGCGTTTTCATCCATAACTGTGATGCTTGAGTAATTAAGGAAGACCCACAGGGGAAACTGAGCTCCTTCTTTTCTGTATGCAGTGAGGTACTAGTCAATTTTCTTCTTTCAGCCTTTAACCAGGTTTAATCTGCCCCAGTGCAAGTCAATCCAATGAGGGCAACAGCCTTGTTGTCTCCGAACTAGAGCTCTACAAAGTATTTTTTGCTCAAGCAATGATGCAGCTGAATGGAAAACAATCCTGGAGTCAACAGTTTTGAGCACTGCACAAAGTCTGTGTTGCTGCTGGAATCTCAATCGAACAGTTTGAGGCCTTGGGGCTTTGCAGCAAGGATTCTTTAAATTAGGAATGTGTAAAGACTTCCCTGTGGTTTGGCACATGGTCAACATTCCATAATGAGCCACAGAAATTATATATAGAAAAGACCTGCGGATAGGTCTAACCGTTTTGCTTGGACAGCACAGAATTGGCTTCTGGGACAGTTAGCATTGTTTGTTTGAGAAATGTTTATGGTTTCCTAGGGGGTGAAGCTTCCACCAATTCTATTCAGGAAACCAACAAGAGCTGAACTCATCCCAGTGGCAGGAATTTTTTCTGAGATTCTTCCTCCTTTTTTTTGTGACATACAGCTCCTGGCTGCATCCCACTGGGCTGTTGTAACACCTCAGTGCCTGCACTTTCAAATTTTCCTGGTGTGCTGCATGGACCAGGCAGAGGACAGGATTATATGTGTCATGATGTACCAGTTCAATCCTTTTTTATTCTTTCACATAAGCTTTTCCCTTCAAACGCCCAATCAGCTTCCCTCTCACCCCAATCCTCCCTGGTTGGTTCACTGCTTTCCAGCAAAATGCTGAGGTGTGTGGATGGAAGTCTCACAAGCAGAGGACATCGTGGACACTAGTCAGCAGTTTGCCTTCATTAGAATGACCACGCTGTAGGAGCCTTGGATGGGCTGCAGTAACCTGCCTGTTCCTGAGCTGTCAGTCACTTTGCATTTGTTTTGTTGTTGACCACAAGTGCAGTTTTTGGTATCAGAAAGTATTCCAAGGCTTTAGCAACCAGAGCACAAGCTCCTCTTCAGTACCTGTTCTGTTCAAGTTCAATGCACACTGCAGGTCTCATCTCGGTGTTTGTGGAAAGCTTACTCATGGCATTTATCCACTTTTTAATTTGGCGCAGTGGATAGAAGTTAGCACCGTAGCTCTGGACCAAGGCATGTTGGCAGAAGCACTGGGTCTGGATGTAGGTAAGGAGAAGCAGCAAAGTGCTGCACTGGAGAGGGCTGGTGTACCAGTACCAGAGGTGTCACTGCCACTGACCAGCACCCTGGCCTTGGTGGGGCTCACAGCTGAGATCAGAGAGCACTGGCTGAACTCGGCCGTGTGAGCAGTCAGAAATGCAGACAGCGGGAATGAGTTAAGGAAGGTTCTAGTGGAGAGCACTGGGAATTTTTACCTTTCAGTGAAGACTTTCTGCAACCTCAAAGACACCCTCCTTTGCCTTTTTTCTCAAGACAGGACATAGATCTTCCCTCTTCCTTGTATACTGCAAAATGAGATGTGCTCTATTCTTTGTCAAGTGCTGTGATCCGCAGATGAAAAGTGCTATTTAATTTTGGAAATCAAATGCTATTTGCACATATGTAAATAAAATGCAAAAATACTGTTTCTGAGAAAATATTTTTAAGATTAAAAACACCACTACAGGAAGCCTGTTGCCCTTTGAGTCACATGAAATATTCATTGTAGGCAGCCTCCCACCCAGACCCAGAGGTACAGGAGCACCCAGGCACACCTGGACCTGCAGTGTTTGATGAAAAACTTGTGTCCCAAGGCTTTTTTTGTGGGTTTCCCCCGTCCCTTCTTTGCTCTAGTGCCACACAGTTCCTAGGAGATCAGTAGGAGAAAAAAGGAAGGAGACAGGGAGCAGAAACATCTGTCAGCCAAATGGCCTCTCAAGATTGAAGCTCCCATTTTCAGTCTATGAATGGTACTTTTTGTCTCCTGCCAGAGGGTGAATCTGGATGGGTGCCCAGGAGCCAAACTAGAGCTGAGCAGAAAAAGAATCAGTACAGCCAGTAATACAGGAAAAGGCGGAATTTTTGTGGAATCTTCACTCTTTCCTGCTGGTTTCCTGCTTACTACATGTAAGCAACAGAGACAGCTTTTGTATTGGAAACAGAAGCACAGCTACTATTCCGGGATGACCAGATTGAGAAAAACAGCCAGTGGAAAACCCATTGCTGCTAACCTGACTTCAACCATCACTGCTTGATTCAACTAACAACTGCTCTCATCTCCAAGGGTTTGGTCACAGTTCTCATTCTCTTCCTTTTTATTTCTCTCATTCCTTTGGTAAAAGCCTGCCAGCCATCCAGTATGAGAGACAATGGGCACTGGAAGTCACCTACTGATCTCACACATGCACGTGAGCTGCCCCACCTGCACCAGTGTTCTATCTCATGGTCGTAAGAGTTTCTGTTTGTTGATATATGTTGATCTATGTGGTCTATTATTTCAGGAAACCCCTTATCCGGAGATCTCACAAGCTTTTTCTGGCGTGAGGACTAAGAAAAACCTTTCACTTGAGTTTCCTACTGTTGAAGAGCAAAAATTAAGATGGATGTTCGCCGAGATGTTACTCCCATTGTGTTTTGGGCTTGGCGTGGCAGTGAAGTGCTTTGATTAAGGGCAAACACTACATCCAGCACCAGGCTGCTGTAAGCCACATACGCGTCTGTTTTTATAAAGAGATTGCATTTATCTCAAAGCCAGAAAGCTGGCAGGGAACTTTCCCAGGGTCCTGACAGTATTTTGCATAGAAAGGAGGAAAAAAATCAACATAAAACCTTACAAAAATACGTCATGCAGCAGTTTTGGCATAGCTCACACTACAAAGAACTGACCTACCCAGGAATAAACTTCATTTCAACTAAATCAGCCTGTTTCTTTTGAAAGAAAAGCTTTTTCTTTTGAAATAGAACAGTCCATGCCCCTTCCCAAGAAACTGGCTACAAATGCCTGTCAGAGAGATGGGAGACTTGAGAGATAATTTCCTAACCAACACTCTTATCATTATGGGTCACATGTGATTAATTCCTGTGGAATTTGTTGTAACAATATTAGTCCCTGTGATGTCATTTGTTATACATGTTTCTGTCATTATGAGTCCAATGTCTTACCTAAAAGACACTGAGCTCGTGGCCATCTGTGCTGTACCTGCTGTGAGTTTTGGCATTCACTTTTTTGTCATCTGTCATCACCCTGGTCCGATATCTCGTCCTTGTCCGTTTACCCACCTCTCTCTCCTGATGGGTACTGGGGTCTGCTGACTTGGACTGTTCCTTCTGTCACAGCACAACTCTCAACTGAACCTGATTATTATAAAAAGCAGGAAAGATTAAAACAGTTTAAAACTCTGTTTTGTTTGCCATATGGTGTAGAACAATCACAGCTCTGCCAGAGTTTACTGGACGTGGATCTTCTCCCTGGGGTTTGGAATAGTACCCTCTGTCCAGTGGAGCAATCACTACAATCCCTTCTGAATTCTGTAACTTTCACGCAGTAAAACAAGGCTTGCTGTGTACTTAGAGTCAGACGGATGCACTGCTCTTGAGCGTGAGCTCTGCTCCCGAATGTTATCCACTCACTGTGTGCACCCAGCAGGTTTAGAGTGTTCCTGCGTTGGTGACCAGCACTGGAGAAAACCGTCCGACTGCGTGGTGCCACACGCTCGCAAGATCTCAGCACACACCCTGTAACCTCGCACCTTAGGGTGCCTCACTCCCTTTGCAGGTCTGCACCACGAGGTTAATGCATGCTGACTGTTGTTAAAACTTCTTTGGTATCCACTCCATGAGATGTAGTATTAACAGCCAGTTTATTTGTTCTCCCAAGGACGTTTTGTCCCATTCCCTCAATGTGCTCTGCAAACATGACTCAGTGCATTTCCCTTGGCTCCATTTCATGTCATTCTTTTAAATTGCAGCCTATATCTGAAACCAATGGGATGAAACTGTGCAAAAGGACATTTAATATTGAAACCCAGTTAGAAAAATGTCCAAGCAGCAAGATCTGCAAAACCTTGGCAGTATTTCCCAAGGTGAGGGGATGGAAGCCCTGCCACTTAAATCATGTTAATCTAGGCACAGTAAGTAGCTTGGGAATGTGCTGCAGGGAACCAGCTTATGCTGGGCAAATGTGCCTTTCTCTTGTGTGAATCTTCCCAGACTAGACAGGAGGCTTGAAACAGAAGCCACGGAGGGCAGAGATCTCTTTGTGTCTCCCTTTTGGAAAATAAAATAGAGTCTGGTTTTCTTCTGCCCTCTCTTTCCACAAATGATCGTGGAAGAACTGGCTGGTAGGAATAGCTAAGAAAATTTGAACAAATGTCAAAGCTTGCTGAGACAAACAATAAATTAGTGAACAGCAGCAGAAAGGGCTTGGTAATGGCCATTCCACTGTGAACAGACCTACCCTGTCTGAGCCAGGTGTACTCACCAGGAAGGTCAGGTTCTGACCAGAACAACTGAGCTGGGAGCTGCTGTGAAGTGACAGCACATGGAGAATGGGTTCCCAGACTGGAACAAGTACATGGTTTTGAATAGTGAGTCAGAGAAAATAAGGGGAGGTGTGGGGGTGAGGAAAGGGAGTTGGAACAGAAACCTTGCAGAAAATGAACTGTATTGAATACATTACTGACTGTGATTAGTTCCTGCTGCTCTCAAGAGAAGAAATTAGTTGTTTAAAAGATTCTAATGTCCTTCAAAATACATTAAAAGTCTTTGTTCTTAAGTGGTTTTTCCTTTAGCTTAATGACCCTGGAATGTTTTTAACTACTTTTCCAGCAAGTGTGGACCACCCTAGCTTTTAGGAATATTCAGCAATGACTCCTTCTCAGTCCCACAGTATTTCTGTTCTGTGCTAATAGTGGGAGCAATGTAGGTTACTGGGCATTTGAAAAACAACCAAGGCAGCCCTTTCATCATGGCATGACCTGATCCCAGTTGCTTTGGTATCCAGGATACCTGAGCATGGGACCACTGATGCTACCTGTGGTGCTTGAATGCTGTTACTTCCCTTGGAGAAAAGCCGTCCCCTGCTCTCCAGGTGGGAGTCCTCTGCTGCACAGCTCCGCTGCATCCATTCCTACCTGACCTCTCACACAGTATGCAATACTTCATCACTCATATTCTTGCTCTATTGTATCAAAACAATCTTCATAGACAAAGATCTAGATACCTGCTTGAATTGTGGTCTAGCAGCTGGTGGTCACTGAAAAAGAAGAAATAAAGTGCAGAGTGGGATGGCCCCAGGTTTCCTGATGCCTCAGGGTGTCCCATTTGGCAGAGTGATATATAGACTGTATTCTTCCCTGGTCACATCCCTCCAGCATCAGTTGATTCCCAGGCTGTGTCTGTGCTGCTGAACAAAACATTGCCAGTTTGAGAGCTTAAGCACCAGGCCAGTGATAGTCTGTCCTGTTTACAGATTAGCTTGCGCTCTGGCACTTCTATCCTTTGCTAATAATACTCTGAAATGATGCCTGAAGACTGTTTGGACAGTATCATAAATCAGGAACCGCTGCCAATAAGCAGCGTGGGCAAGCATATGCCTCCATACTGTGAAAACACTGCTCCAATGGATCACACCACAGCATGTGTACTTCCATGTGCTTTGAACTGAAAAAAACACATAAAAAAATTAAGGCTTATGCCTTAGGACCACGAGGCCCCCACATGCTACAGACCAAGGACCAAGAGCTTTGTAATGGACATAACCACATCCGTGCTGCTTGACCCTCAGGGAACAGCCTGTTCTATTCAGTGTTGTTGGCAGAGCTGGGTGCTCCTCACAGAAAGAGAGTTTGTTGCTGGTGAAATCAATGCAATGGGGAAGAACCGTGCCCCGCTTGGCATGAGCAGCGCAGGCTGAAGACGTGTGTGACTGCTGGGTGAGGAGGTGTTGCCTTCCCCACTTCTCCGGACTGTGAGGTGAGACAGCTGACACATCACCTCCCACCCACCAGTGCTGGGCTCTGACAGCCAGACCGCATCCAACTCCAGGCACCCAGGCCCTCTGGCTAACTCTGTGCCATCTGGGGCTTCGTATCCATGCTCTGTTGTGCCAAGGGATGAAGGTTAGGAAGGAGGAAGCTTTTCTTTTGAAAACAAACTCCTCCTTTAAAGCTTGAGAAGGGCAAGCCAGGAATGAGAGAAGATGGGACCCAGGGCCACTTCAGCATGCACTGGACCTTGTCAGACATTATCGCTAATACACAGTTGAAATGCTTTAGGGGTTCCTTCAAGTTCTCCCTGCCAGAAGGTGTTTTCACTGTGGTGGTTCCCAGGATGTCTTTCCCAACCAGCTGGGTGAGGGAACAGCTTGCTGGCAGTGGCAAGGGACTCCAGCCCCTTCCAGACACGACGCCTGCCTCAGCCCCTCGGTCCCTCCGGGCTGCTCTGCACTGTGGGAGGGAGACCATAGTGGGTGCTGCCCAGAGGCCGAGGGGCTCTGCTCAGTGGG
This sequence comes from Piaya cayana, assembly GCA_013389865.1. NCBI lineage: Eukaryota > Metazoa > Chordata > Aves > Cuculiformes > Coccyzidae > Piaya > Piaya cayana. The sequence goes on from WAAB01000678.1 coordinate 171,941, forward strand.
TACCGAGGCAGCAGGTGTAAGGCAGGAGCAATCTAACCAGACACATTTTCAGTGTGTGGCAAGCTCAAGAAAGGAGCTAAAGCTGGGACTTTTTCAGAAGTTAAATACTTCCAGTCCTTTTTATGTGAAATAAAAGAATAGGGGAAGACAAACTCGCTTTCAAGCCATGGTCACGCTGTGTGTGTGTAAGTATGTGTCGCATTAAGAAAAGGTTGAAAAGACACACAAAAAAAATAGAACTCTCAGACTGTGTAAAGTAAGAAATGCTTTAATTTTTCTCATGGGAATATGATGCAAAAGGCTAAGAACCAACAGCTGAAAAAAACCCTATCTGAAATATGTAGTTATTTTATTCTTTTCATGTTTTTGCAAGTGGAAAATGTTACATACAGAACTAAATTGGAGAACTCTTTCCAGTTATCAAACAAATTAAAGGAAATTTCAGCAGGACTGTGCCCCACTCAGTATGCATATGTATTTTTGTTATCTCCAAAAGATAGATTAATATGAAAAAAACCCCTCACCCTTAATAAAGAAACAAAATATTTTAGTCCCTGAGAAAATGACATTGCAGAACACATTTTCATCAAGAAGTCACACCATTAGCAGTGTGATGTGGGAGCTGCTCAGAGGGGATGGATGATGTCTGGGTAGCTGTGAGCAGGAATGCTTGTGTGACTCCAGGAACCAGAGCCCTAGACAGATCAGCAGGGGAGCCCCAGGTCTGCTGCAGGAGTGAGGTGCATTGGTGTGGCCGTGCAGCTTATGGAACCGGCACTGCCATTTCATCCTTTCTCTCCCTCTCCATGTGCCCTTGGGAACTCTGATCCCCACTGTGAAGTGCAGATGCTCCTGATGATTCAGCCCAGGTGTTCCTGCAGAGTGACTCCATCTCTTGCCTCTGCTCCCCCGTGTTTTGCAGCTGCCATCACTCTCTACACCCCAACAAACCCACCTGTATGCACTTATTAATAGAGCCAAACTGTCTTCCCTCTCTGGTGTGAGCAGCTCGTGGGTAACCTTGTTTCACACGCTCTTGGCCTTTGGTGCTGCCACTGGCCCCTTCTCTGTGGGACGTTCCAGTGGTAAGTACTCACTGACACTGTGCGGCGCAGCCTTTCACTCACTTATCCCTTTTGTTCTTCAAGTTTTCCCCTGTCTCAAGGCATGAGTAATGTAAGACTTGTGGTAATGTTCATCCCAACTGGAAACACCTGCAAAACGTGTGGGACAGTAGCTGCCAGAGAGTGAGAAGGACCTTTGTGAACGTCAGGCTGAAGGATGCAAGGCTGTGCTGGTGGGGGAAAGGTGGCAGAGCTGATTGCTGAGCCTTGACGTTCAAAGCTGCCCTGCGCCTGCGTGCGGAACTCTGCTTTGGGGCTACAGCAGATGCTGTACTTGTCCTTGGGAAGATTCTGTTTGCTCTGACTTGCTTCTCACCCCTCAAGTCAATCAGGAAAGCTGAGTGTGTATTTCCTGGTTTTGGTGTACAAAAACCCTACAGGGATTGCTGAGCATCTTCCATTAAGGCAATGATAGGGAGCACAGGGCACCCTCAGGTGCGCACACTGTACAACTCAAGAGTTTTGCATGAAGTCCCAAAGGGACCCAAGAAGGAGGCACCCAAATAAGCTATGGGAGGTTTGGAATCCTCGAAAGAGGTGTCAGGTGGAGCCAAAGGTGGAAGCCTGGGTTCTGGTCCCTGCAAGAGGGAAGGTCTCTGCAGGGGTCAGCTTGGGACCAGCAGCAGTGATGCTGCATCTTCTGGAGGGACTTCTAGGCAAAATGGGGTCTACATTTCTCCATCAACGACCTGCCTAGCAAGAGAGCTAGGGGCTTGGTTTGGGAAGGTAAATTAGGTGGCTGGCATCGGGCTCTGGCAAAAGTAGAAGTAATGAGTTTTAGGTGTGTTAATCAGAAGTTGAGCAATTTGCAGCCATCACTATATTTAAGATATGCTTTACCATGGAGACCAGGGGAGCAGAACTTGAGGATAAATCGCTACCCTGCCTCGAAGAGTTTGGAACGCAAAGCGGTCGGGCTGCTAAGAGTGAGGGGAAGGCGCCGCTTTGGAGGTACAGAGCCCGGTCGGTATCGAACTCGCGGCCTGACTCCAACAACGGCGTTAAGGCCATTGAAACCGCCGCCTCCAGCCAGGCGCTGGGGCCGGGGAGGCAGCTCCCCCTGGCGGCGGCGGCGCGCGCTGCGGGCGGGCCCGGCCCCGGGGGCTCCTGGGGCTCCTTCCCCGGGCCCGGCCCGAGGGCGGCTCCCGCCGGAGCCTCCGGGAGCGATTCGGCTGCGCCGCCGGGGCCTGCGGGGAGGGACGTGAGCGCAGAGCGGTGGGGTTGGTGCCAAACAGCTCCCTGCCACGTTTCTTTCCTCTTCCTTGCATCCGTCACCCTAAATTTGGCTTTCTGTCTACTAAAAAGTTGCAAGTCCTTAGCTAAAACCTCAGCAGAGCCTAGGGAAGCGACCCACGGCAGGACGGTGCCTCGGTACCGCTCTCCAGAGCAGCTTCGTCCTCGCTCGAGGACACCGTGTCCGCAAAGCCGACGTCCCTGTGCTGGGCAGCACCGCATGGCGCTTTGCAGCGGGAAGGGGTGTGCGGGTGGAGTTTCTCTGGAGTGGAAAGTGACCTGGGATGGACGTTTGGAGAGCTCCATCAGGAAGGGAGGTGTGCTGGAAACAGGGACTGGGTGTTAGGGAGAGTCTGGTCTCTTTGCTGGGTCTGTCCCAGTTCAGCTGTAGCATGGAGGCATGTGGCTTAATGAATACCCTGAGAGCCTCAGGAAAAGAGAAAGGGCCACCTGGGTTGTCGGGACTGTGATATTCTCTCCAAGTCCAGTCTCCCTCTTGGGAAGGGTGAGAAGCCCTGTGAGGGTGATGCTTACAAAAACCAGAGCTCCTGCTTTTACAAAACTCCTTGTCAGTCATACCAAATTATGCGGTTTTGTTTAGGCTCTCATCCCACTGTGGAGAGGTCTGACAAAGCTGATGATCCTGATACCAGCGGTGGTTTTGGGGCAAAAGCTGCAAATCATCCAAAGAGGAGAGTTCTGAGTCAATGAGCACAGGGAGGCCCAGTGGCACGATACCTTCTGGGCTGAGGCATGAGAGTTGTACAGCAACCTCCCCTTTTTATGTTCCAGTGGCTTCTGCTGCTGAAGAGCCGCTTTGGTCAGGGGGAAGCACTCCGTTGCCACAGAGGAGGGTGGCTGTTGCAAGCCCAACTGTCACTGTTGAGCAACGCGGCATGCTGGCTGTGAGCTGGAGCCTGGTGGTCATCTACTTCCCAACGACAATGACACTGCAACCAAGGGCAGCGGTGTTGAAATGCCCTCTCTGTGCTAAAAGGAGGGGTGAGTGATAAGCTGCACAACGGCCTCCTCTTGGAAGCCCAAAGGGAAGGGTCTGAGAGCAGACACTGCTAATATCTTGGCAACACGGTGGGGGCTGCGTGTGGGCACGCAGGACTGATAAACACACTCTTTTGGTACTGTAGGTGTTCCTGGTTCTGTTGGTCTCCTCTTGTTTCTGCAGTTGTTTCTGAGGCTTAACCGAAGAGCAGAACATCTGCCCAGGGTTAGACAAGGGGCCAGCCAGCCTGGCACTCTATCGCTTGGGGTTCACCAGCAGCGGATGCCAAGGGAAGAATAGAACAGGGCAACTGGTATCTCCCTAGTGCAGTCCCGGTCCCCAGTTATCTGTGACTTGGAAGCCTTTCAGAACTGGTATCTCTGAATGTAAAAGGCCTGGCGAGTTTTTCTTCCCTGACTTTTCCAATCGCTTTTGGCACCAAGGGCCCCTTCAGCAGCAGGAGGGGAGCGGTCCAAAATGACCATCTCGGCAAACCACTCTGCCAAACTGCTTTTTCTGGTGCAGGAGAGAGCCCAGCATGGTTTGGAGACTGTAGTCACAGAGCAGGAGTGCAAGCTTAATGTAGGCCTTGGCTTGCTGTGCCAGGCAGCAATCTGCAGCACTTTGTGCCCAGGATGTTTGCTTGATAGGATCTCCAGAAACTGGCAGCAGAGAAACCTGCCTAATATGAGGCTTCTGAAAGTAATAGATGGAGAAAAATGATTTGGTGTGTTCAGTAAAAGACATCAATGAGCACCAGAAGCACCATCACTCCCTGCCTTCTTTGTCTGTGAAAAAGAACCAGCACAATCCTGTCTCTGACTGCTTAAATGCTTGTTGCACGTTGCTGGTGTTAAAATCCATCTTTCTTAACCAGAGTAAGACTTCACTTTTTGCTTAGCCACACAGCAACATTACTGCAAGAGGAAAGCTAGTCCTTTGGGGGAGTAAATATGGGAAAATATGGCTTCATTTTCCAAGGATGTGCTAGGATTAAGGAGATCAATGGCTGCAATATGTATTTATTTTGAGGCAAATCCTTTAGGTGAGGTTGTGATTCTTGCTCAGCACTGGGAGAACTGTCTTTGACTGAACAAGGATAGCAGGAATGGGGAAAACAAGATGAAATCTGGCTTTTCTTCACTGTCATAAAAATCTAAATATGTTAATGAAGATGGACTATGGATGAACCAAAGCTACCAGAACCCATTTGACTTCTGGCTGGTACTATTTTTCTGTTTCTTTAGAATTACAGTGTTAATGCTACTGTTATTCACTGTATAGTGCTGTTACTGATACTTTGAGCTATGCAGGATGTCTTTTGGGTCACTTGGTGGCTGTGACAGTTAGTGGCATTTTCTTATCTGTCACTGTCCATCTGAAAAACAGCTTTGAACGGCCTGCTTTTTGTCTTGTTCTCTTGCTCTCTTTTTCTCTTAACCAGAGGTCTAAAATAAAACTGACAAATGCGTAATCAACCACAAACAGAAACATCCTCTGTTTGCTGGAGTCCAACCTCTGGCTCTCCCTGCAGTGTGCCCGCCTGAAATGTGGGCAGGAAGGGAGAGCGATATCACTTAGACTGAAGCTGGAAAGTCCGTGTGGTGTGTTAATTTGATATTTGTTTAATGAATGAGGTTAAGAATGGGAAAGCAAGGTGTGAATGTGACTCAAAGCTCAGGTTGGCCAATGAGGCAGGGTTCAGCTGAGCATACATTTCACTGAAGGAATGAGCAAGCAGGCAGACTGGTGGTGAGGATGCAAAGTCTCTGACCTGGCTTGGTGGTTGAAGAGATCCCTCCCCAGTGCCCAGCTGCAGGGGCTCAGGCCGGGGTGGATCTCCCCTGTGTGAATAATATGTATTTGCATCACTTCATACAGTGGCTCCAAACTCAATGGCCTCAATTCTAGATGCTGCTGGATGGTCGAATGGGGTAGACTGAGCAAACTGCAGTGAAAGATAGTCACTGGTGACTGGAATCAGGCCTAACTTGGTAACACATAGCTGTAATCCCTTCATTGAGATGGGTGTGTTGGATCTGAAGCTACTTGTGCAATGACCTGTAGCTGTCCTGGCATCCCGTGAAGGTACGTTGACCAGTGGAGCAGGCTCTGCGTTCACCTGGCCTTGGCTAAGCTGGTATGGACTAATGACCACAGAATACATGCAGAAGAAGCCCTGCTTTGTCTGTGTCCAGTAGAAACCTGCTAATCTTTTGTGCCTTACTCCATAGCAGGTGAAAAGTACAACTTGAAACTGCAATGCAAAGGAACTTGCTGCATGCTGATCAAATGGAGTGTGACTCCTTTCAGCTACTTTTTTTTACAAGCAGTTTTCCAAGAAAAATGTGGTTTGGGGAACAGTGTGCAGGAATCTCTGAGACAGGAGTTGTTGGCAGTCTGTAATTCCCCCAGCTTCTCTGTCTCCATTCTTCCTCTTCTCAGAGCAAGCCACAGAGCTGCAGGCTGCAAACAAACTGAAAAACTAGCTTGATTAGGAAATGCTGAGTGCAATTTCAAGACTATTGCACAGAGTGGTGTGGTGACATTTGCAGACTACAGAAGAAATTGGCTTTGCTGTGAAACATCTACCTTGGGCATCAATATTGGCCTGTGGGACTGTGCAGTGCAAAGCAGACTATCCTGGCTGGAGGGAGCCACTTTGTCTCCTGCTGTCCCGGTTAATCAGGCTCAGGTTTGTGGTGGCAGCAGCAGTCTTCGCTGCCTGAAGCACATGCTGGTGTACATAACTAAGCTGCAAGCTAGCTGGCTTGGATAGAGCCATGGGAAATAAAACATCTGCCCTTTTCACTTTCCATAGGCTTCCATGAGCCTGGAAGCTCAACCATTTCAGAGCCTTTTGGGTACAAGTAGGAGAGTGGGAAAAAAAAAAGCCTAGAAAAAGCCTACATAAAAAAACCTACTTTTCCCCAATTAAAACTGAAGTGAAAACAAAACCAAACCATCCAGACCTTTCCATTCCTCTTTTATTATGTATTTTAAAACACATGCAGAGGAAAGAGGAACTGGACAGTAACTGCATTCCTCATTATCTAACTATCCCTCAGGCACAGGGGCTGGGGTTTGCTTTCAGCAGGAAGATTAGCCTCACTCGTGTTTGCAGGCAGGCTCAGGAGCAGCTTGTGAGCACATCCAGGGAGCTCAGTGTGCATGGTTCCTTGGAGCCATAAGTGTTTTCCCTATCAGGCATTTGGACAGAGCTGCAGGAACGTAATAATACATGTGGCTACAGACCAGGCTTGCTGATAATGTAACTGAAAGCCACTGGATTGATGCAGGTCTCAGCAGCAAGCACTACAGGGTCAACATATTGGCTGCAGAGTGGGACAGCAGTGGGGAAGCCAGGAAAGGGAAACCTGAGAGGCAATAACTGGTAGCAGTGGAGTGCTAGGAGTGAGAAAACTGGTTCTATGAGAAAAATCCCAAAGTCTCCATTGCACTGGCATGGTTAGCTGATGCCAAATGTGCTTGCCACAATGCAGGCGCAGTGTGACATGTTTTTAATGAGTCCTGGCCTCACAAACTGTTCTATCTACTGTGCTGGCCTAGAGAGACCGAGTGCCAACCTGACATTCCTGCTTCTACTGGAACCAGCTTGGCCTCTGCATTGTTGGTGGTGCGGCTGCACTCACAGCTCACTGATCTCCGTCTCCAGTGTTGTCTGGTCAGAGAGGAACAGCACAGAGGTGATGGGATGTGCAGGCTGGGAGAGGACAGAACTGGCTTCAGTTCTAACTCTAAAGAACGTGCTGGCGCCTGCTTCTCTGTACGAGCACTGCGAGTGTGGGGCTGCTCCAGAGACAGGGACCTCGGCTGGTGTTGGAGGCTGTGCTGAGGGACTGGTGGCAGCAGGGGAGCCGGACCAGTGCCGGTCCTTCCATCAGACTCTGTGGCTGGGAAACCTAAGCCTGTCTGCCCATGCAAGTGACAAGGTAGCAGAGGAATGGAGGCATTGCTACCCATCTCTGTGTGTTCCAAAGGGAGATGTGTTCTGTGGGGAAGCTTTTGGTACAGAACTGCCTGCATGGGCCAGAGAGTGAGCTCTCCCCTGGGAGCAGAGCCCTGCTCCTGGCTCCGTATGCAGCCAAAGGGGTGAGACATCCCTCTGGGCTGAGCATGGGAGTGAGCCCAGGTTCTGAGCCAGAGTCTTTGTGGTTATCTCTGCCTCTCTGTGGATGCCGTGGTGCTCTGAGCACGGAGCCTGCTCCTGCAGAGTGGGTGGTTGTGAGGTGGTCAGACTCGGGGTGGCTGGTGCAGCCACTCACTGCTTCCCTGATGACCTACCCTGCCTGCCTTCACCCTGGGTGCAGAGAGCCTGGGCACATGGTGACATGGCTGCACAGGGCAAGGCCTGATGTGCTTGCCCTTCCCCAGCCACCTCTCACCCCACTCAGCAGCTTTGCACCCCGGCGGCAGGATGGGGGAGAGCTGCTTTCACAACCTGGGCATGTTGTCACTCACATCCAGACATTTCCTGTTATCTAACCTTAGCCTTATCTTCCCCATTTGCAGCTTCCTCTTGAAGGAGGGGCGGCCCCTTCAAAACCGAGCTGTGTGCTGGGACTGAGCCCCCACTGTGCCAAACTGGACCCAGGCTGCAGTGGCCGGTGGATGCCAGCTCCTGGTCTTGCCCGGCAGGAGACGTGGCTGGGGATGGAGGAGGATCAGTCCCTTCGGAATGACCTCTCACTTCTCCTCGAGGAGGTCCAGGAGAACCATGGGGATCAGAACACTGGAGTGAGTGCGGTGTCTGCCTTCCTGGCCATGTAGGAAGCTGTCGTCCCACCCTGTGTTACACCTCAAGCTTCAGAGTTTGGACTGCCTCCCCTCGGTGTCGGGACCGTGTCTGCCTGAGCCAGAGACCTTCTGGTATTTCCATCAGGGGAAAAGTGTCGGCATTGAGGTGGGTGTGCATTGGTAAGGGGAGGTTAGAGGATGCAGACGCTGCCAGTCCCAGCCCAGGAGGGCTGCCCTGAGGATCATGATTAATAGATGAGGATGATTTACAATTAATAGCCATAGCGATGTGTGCATATCCCTGGTTGGTATTGGGATGCACAGGCACACACATGCTGCCCGTGAGCTGCAGCAGGAGCGAGATTTTGATCTAAATTAGTCATAGATGAGCCAGCAAACAGAAAGCACGGGAAGTTGTGGGACAGAGGAGGGTGATGACTTCAGGACAGCAGATGAAGGTTTAGCAAGTGCCCTCTTCCCTCCCCTCTGGTGCTGGAGGTGTGAGAGGCCATGGGGGCAGAGTCTGGGGTGGGCACCAGAGGCTCCAGTGAGTGTGAGGCTGTGGGACGGTGTGCAGTCAATGGCCTCCAGGTAAAGGTGGTGGGGGTGGGGGTTGCCGGGCCCTTCTGAGGTGCTTTTTGGCTGAGCTATGAGGTGCTGGTTGCTGGGTTTCTGGCTCCCAGCCTTGACAGCTCCTCCTGCTGCCATCACTGATACCCACAGCCTCCTGGCTGAGGTGTTTGCTGGCTGCTGGAACAGAGCCTCGTGCATGTGAGGGGCTCCATGCCTGCTCCTGTGGGGCAGCCGGGATGGTGGCTGGCACCTCGCACTTCTGTCCCTGTTGTTCTCAGAGTCTGGAGCTGGGTTAGAATGTCCCCAGCCTCTGTGGGTCTCCTGGCCGTTTGCTCCTGGGCCTGGCCTGTCCTCCGGGCCCTCTGATGGGGCAGGGGTTTGCCACCAATGGCTCTGGAGACCACATGGAACGAGGGCACCTGCGAGGTGTCTGTGTTTGCTTGTGGTGTGGAGGGGAAGGTGAGTGGTTGTTGGTGCCAGGGAGCTTGCTGGCAGCTGGAGGTGTAGGGGGGGATGCCTAGGTATGAGGTGTGAAACTGCATGGCTTCTTGATAGAAGGGGGGCATATTTCTCTGTGAGGAAGAGCGCTAAGTTACAGTTCTCTTTTTTTGGAGCAAATTTGAAGAGGAAGTTGGGACTCACAGGAGAAGATGGAGGAGAATTTTATTGCAAAGCAGGGCAAGGCTGAGGGACGTCCAAGGGGCTGAAGAGGGAGGGGCTGGTTTCAGTCTTATGACAAAAGCAAGGAAAAATGATCAGCATAGGCAGGGCTGCAGGGTTGTTTGTGACAGGTAGCGTGGATGGTGCAGTGGGAATGTGTGGGTGGTTTTGTGCTTCCCACAGTTGCCTAGGGACAGCCCTCACTGGAGTACTTGGGTCTCTCTCTCACCTAGGTCCTCTCCAAAGCTGGGACAACTGCTCTGCTTGCCAGATCACAGTTTCCAGGAGCTTTCCTCAGGAGAGGGCAGCTGCTTACCACACCGTCCTGTAATCTGCAGCCCACAGACAACTGGAAGCCCAGGTGAGATGTCAAGGGACTTCCCAGTCATTCTGGAGCAGGAGGGAGAGGGCATCGCCTCCTGCCTGACCCTCCGTGGTTTTGAGGAGGGCAGAGACAAATGTAAAGCAAAAGCTGCTTCCTGCACTGCTGTTGCCCTTCTTATGCTGGGGAACACTGTTTGCCACTGAGAAGGCTCCTGCTTCACCCATGTGAGCCATCTTGGAAGGTGGAGCTTGGCCTCATCAGCAGCAACAGCATCCTGAACTTGGAGCTAGAGGCAGCTGCAGAGCTGCTTTGGCACCTGCCAGCCAAGGAGCAGGAGTTATTAATTTGGTTCTTGCTCTGTTGTTGTATTGTTAACTATCTTCTCCAAGCTAGCAGTTGTGCTATGGAGAACCATGCTGGGGTACAGAGCCTAGCTTGCCTGCAAGGGAGGAAGCCCTTGGGCTGCCGCTCCAGGCTTTGCTGGAGCCTGCCTGATAGATTGACCTTACTGGGCCAAGTATTCCCACACTTGCCAGGCAACGCTCCCAAAAGCATCAGCTGCAGGGTTGGGAACACAGGAGGATCCTATAGGGAACAGTGGAAGTCTGCCAGAAGCAGAGTCTCTTGTGAATTTGATTTTTCAAAACAAAGTCTGCCAGCTCCTTGGAGGATTGTGCCCCAAGGTTACTGATGGACTGGGGCTCAGCAGACCCTGTGGCCCACAGGTCGGCAAGGATTCTTGTTTAAATTCAGGCTGTGATTTGGATTCCAGGAAGTTGAAAACAGAGATGGCCTTGATTCCAGTTAAAAACCTGCATAAAGAGTGCATGCCTTGAAATGGTTGCAGCCTGCGCCTTGGGGCACTGCTACTCAGCATGTGAAAACCACACAGCCACGCTTTTCTGCAGGCTGCTATTAGGTTTAGCATCAAGTCTATCCAATAATCTTAGTTTCTGTTTATTCTGATCATGAGTTGTGGAACAGCCTGACAGTTCTGTGAAAGTACCTGAGAGGTGGCCTGCAGCTCGGAGGGGGAAAGCCAAAGAAACCTTTAGTGACTTTGATAAGGGACTGAAGAATGCAGGAAGAGCTCTTTCTGAGTTCTGCTCAGAGTATGCAATTGATTACTCAGTCTGTTTTATAATACTGTGTTTTTGCTTGGAAATACCCACTTCTGCCTGAAACCAGAAGGTCTGACAATGACCTAACCGTTCAGATCAGATACTATCATTGCAGGGTGGGGTAGTGAGCTGCATTCCCATCTGCTGATAGAATTATCTCCTTGGTGTACCCCCTCTCTTATCTATCACTGTCAGCAGCATTGCAAGTGGCTGTTCTTCCCCTCAGAAAGCCACAATGGGGGATTATTTTAAGCTGCAATTGCAGAAGCAGTGCTTGTGTTTTGTTTTTTATTCTCTCCCTTTCTAGGCTGGATCTTCCACTGTTAGACATCAGCACTGAAGCTGATGGCCACTGATACCTGCTGAAGGGCCTGCTCGTCTGTCTGCATGCAGCCTCCCTGTTGCCTTTTGTGGCTGAGAGTCCTTCTGGGATCGACAGGTTCATTTTTCTTTTGCCCCTGTGCTCTCATTAGCGTGTGGTGTTTATCTTGCTGAAAATTGTTTATAGGTGGAGAGGGCAAATCTCTGCTTTATTAACACTAGTAACAACTATGCAACCCTGCAAAGCTTGTTAAAAAAACCTTTAACTTTTCATGGTATAGCAGAGTTTGCTGTGGAAGAACGGTAAATTGACCTGCTACACAGACAGACCTAAGGCAGGAACCCAGGTGTCTTTATGACCAATCTGTTGCTAAACCACAGATCAGAGTATTTTGGATTGAGAAATGTTAATCCGCAGCCTTGGCTACATTAAAACACATGCACAGGGGTGGCAAAGTGCAGGGAAGACCCATGTTTCTGAAGGCAGCTTGGCACCTGTGTCCTGTGGGCAGTGCCTGCTGCTTCGTGCTGCATGGAGCATCGTGGGATGGTGCAGGATCTTGAGGGAGGTAACAGAAATCAGTTTTAATTGTGCTTAAACCAGCGTGACTTTTGCTAGGCTTATCTTAGATCAGGTTATTAACTTTATTCTAGTGCTTGTGAAATACACACGATTCTTTTATCTGTGTCAACATAATGCTTTTATCTACATGGTTGGAATTCATTCTGAATTAGGAGCCAGAACAAAGAAGTGTTCGCTATCTCCATCTTGCCAAAGGCCAAGGGCAGGCAGAATGCAAGAATTGCAAAGCCTTTGTAGTAACCCCTCTAGAAACTGATTTTATCTTTAAAGCTGTATCTGTGCCCTTGCTGTTTAAATCTTATTTTCACTCCCTGCTGGTTTCAGAGCACATATAGAGACTTTATATTTGACATTACCATTTCTTATGTTGTGCTTTCACAGGAATAAACCTTGCCCTTTCCAGGTACATTTCTATGTGTAATAATAGATAGGATTCTACAATCATCTGTACAAAACAAGTCCCAAAAGTTAGAGTTAGAGAAGGATTAATAAAATGCCCACTGGAGGATGCTGTTGATACACCTCAGCTGAATTCTACATTTGCCTTAATTGGTCTGCCTTCCAAAGTATGATTCAAGTATCCATTTTAGTTTTTCATTTTGATACTAAAAATAGCCCTGCTGCCTTCTCAGAATATGGTGCTGCTGGTCATGTGAAATTACAAGCAGGAGAATGGGAAGGAAGCTAAAAGCACTGTGCTTAATCCTGGGCTGAGCCTGGGCCTGGCCCGTGCAGAATATGAATGACATTACCATAGCATCATGTGGAATGGTGCAGTTAGGAGCTGTGATGAATTTTCCAGGATTATTGCACCCCATCAGAACTTCAAATCTCTTTTTAGGCTCCAATTCTGAGCAGTCATCATCCAAGAAGGACACAGAGCGCAGTAATACTTGGCAATGTCTTCTCTTGTGTATGCCTTGTTGTTTCATTTTCTTGTAAGTGCATTTCTGCATTTAACACGCACTCTTGAAACCAACAGTTTCCCTATTCCTTGTGCAAAGGAATAGTGTGTGTGATGTTCACCTTACAGGCTGGATTATAGCAGTGTATGGGGGTGGAAAACTCCATTACTAGAGAGGCTTTTTCTGTATGCTGAAAATGAAGCAGAAGGGCATTAGTTTGACAATGGAAGAGAAAGTTTCACTTCATTGTTGAAGTCCCTTCTTTCCCTGTGTGGCAGTTTGGATTTCATTTAGCATCAAGATCTGATAGTGATCCTGCCTGACACTGCAGCTTACTGCTGGCAGGCAGGGACCGGGCTGGAGGTTGTGGGGACAAGCAGCTGCCAGGGCTACTTTTTGCTGCAGAAATGAACAGTTGGACATTCTGTCAATACCAAGCTACCAGTGTAGCCATACTGCTAAGGTAGAATGTTAATCTGGAGAGCTCAGCATAATTTTCAGCTCCTCAGAGTTCACCCTTTTAATCAATACAGTGGACGTTTTCTTTAGCAGAAGGCAGTGTCTGCTTGTGTGTTTCTCTCACCTAAATAGAAGCACTGGGGGGGGGATATGGGAGGAAAATGATGGGTTTTGCTAATTGGGAAAAGCAGCTTCAGCCCTCCTTTCTTTCTTCATTTGTCCAGGATGGGACTCCAGCGATGACCTCTGTGATGGCCACTGAGAGCTGCAGTGCAGCGCTGCGTGTATTTGACAAGCTGAGTCCGACACTCAGTGTGCAGAGTGTCAGTTTGTCAAATACCCCAAGTGAGGCACTTGCTGAGCAGCGTGGCAGCGCTCCGAGGGCACGGGCTCCTTCCTCCCACTCAGGTAGTAGCCTTTCCACCCAGGTTCTGCTCATCTTCAGACACCCAGCCAAGTGCTGGACACACCATCCCATTATTATTGAATGGTTTTGGAAGCACCTATTGGGGTTGTACTCCCTGCAGCAAAGCTGTAGGGAAGTGGTGCTGGTGTGGTGCCTCTGCACCATGAAGACAGAGTTGGGCCTTGACTCTTTATTCTTTGTAGCCAAAGACAAAGCTGTTCTCTTCCACAGCGTTAACTAGCAAGCTGTTCAGTAACTGAGCATGTTTATTAATTAGGATTCAGGTGACTAAAATCCAAACACCATAGGTAAGGTTAGCATTATCCATAATCTTTTCTTTGGACATGCAGGAATCTTTTTTTTTTTTTTTTTACTTGAAGTTATAGTACAAGATAATGAGGCTGCTGATTAACTTACTTCTGTCCCATTATCCAGTGGAAATGCATGTTTGCTCAACCTGTTTTTAAACCAGGCCATGAAATCCATCGCTTCTTGAAGCCCTGTTGTTTGGAGAAGGCTCCTTGGTTTTGGATAGTTATTTCTAGTTAGCACTTGCAGCAAGGTTGCCTATTGACTTTCTGCTATGTAGTTAAAGCAATTCCCTCCAAGTTGCCCTGCTGGAACATCTAGTGATTGTTAAGCATTTCAGTAAGGGACTTGTCGGGTAACAGGTTTGCAGCTTGAGCACTCTCTGGGTGGGAGACTGCAGCGGGGAGCACCCAACCCAGTTTGACAAACTGAACTCTGAAAGCATTTAACACTGAAAACTTGGAAACCAAGGTGAAAATCCCAGGAACCTACTGAGTTGTTTCAGGACAACACCAGCTGCAGGTTTTGCAATGATCAACTTTAATTCTAAGCTTTTGGGTTTTTCATTGCAACTATTTCTTGCTAGATCTTTTGAAGTTTGAGTTTTCTCAAAGCTGGGACCCATGAACATGTCACTGCTCAAGAAAATTGTGTTCTGCTTTTTGAATAGGTCCTGCCAGTAGGGCTCATTGTGCACTCCTGAACAAACTGGCTCCTGCTCCTTATGACTCAGGCTCCCGTGTTCTCTCGGGCACCTCCTCATGACTCAGACATCACCCTGATCTTTATCCCTGAGGCCAGCTTCAAAAGAGAACAAAGTCTTATTGCAGGGGTTGTTTTGTCCCCTGTGGATCTTTAATGTAGCAGGCAGCTGTGTCAACCCCAACCCTTTCTGCCACCACAGACCTTGAGGCAGGTTTCAACAGACCTAAACTCTGCTACACCACAGCTGGCCAAGTGTTCTTTTGTATTCCTTACCAGTGGTTTCTCATGTATTGCTCTTTTACTTAGAGTTGTTTTCACCCTCAGCTTTTTAAACAACAGCCCCTGTCCCAGCCCCCAGTTCCCTCACAGAGGGCTGGGGGATAATGTAAACCCCTTCCTCCCTTACAAGAACAAATGCTAAATTAAGGTGGGATGAATTTCTGAGACTGCCTTTCCCTTCTCCCTGTTGGTAACAGCAGGATCGGAGGGCTCTGAAGGCCAGGACAAACCTGACAAGTGTAAACTCCACCAGGGTCCCTCTGTTGTACATAAAGTGCAGTTGCTTTGAAGTGAGGGGAGCTGCATTGTGCTGGTCTCTAGAAATAGAGCAGGTGTTGGAGGCAGAGTAGCTTTGAGCGGAAGCTGAGCAGATGAGTCAGGTCCCCGGGTGAGTGACCAGCACCAAGAAAGGAGAAGTTCTCTTGTTTGATGGTGATAGAATATAGTAAAGTCCTCTGTGGCTTTTAGAAGAAAAATGTTCTGTTTCCAACAGGTTTTACTTCCAAACATGCCAAAAATATAAATAAAAAAATAATCACATACTTGCTGTGAGGGCACTGAGGTGTTTTGTGTTTGCACTGTTCTGCTGCTCATGACCCAAGCGGAGACAGCATCAGGTAAATAAATCGGCTGGAGCAGAGCTAACTCCCAGTGCCTTCTTTCTCTGCTGGCTTTTCCTGGCTTCAAGTCTTCTGTGGAAGCTGCCTGGACATCCTTGCAGCAGAGCACTGCTGGGAGGGATCAAAAGCTGGAGAAATCATGGTTTTGCATAATCAGTGAGGGAACCTGGAGCTGGAAGCTTGTAATGGCAGGAAATCTTGAATAAAACGTGAGACTACTTGAAAATGAATGAGAATGGCACCTGAGGGGGGGAAGAGTTCATACTGTCCTATGTTTTTGGGCCTGAATCTGCTGAGCTGAGGATCATGGAATCACAGAAGGGTTTGATTTGGAAGGGACCTTAAAGCCCATCGAGTTCCAAGCACCTGCAGAGGATCAAGTTGCTCACAGCCCCATCCAACCTGGCCTTGAACACCTCCAGGGAGGGGGCAGCCACCACTGCTCTGGGCAACTTTCACTTGTACCTCCCCACCCTCCCAAGAAAACATTTCTCCCTGAGATGTCATCTAACTATCTCACCTCTTTCAGCTTAAAAATGTTCTCCCTCGTCCTATTCCTGCACTTCCTGATCAAGAGCCTCTCCCTGGCTTTCCTAGTGCCCCTTTCAGTACTGAAAAGCTGCTGTAAGGTCCACCTGGAGCCTTCTCCAGGCTGAACAAGCCCAGCTCTTTCAGGATAGGGAAGCTGAGAAGTTTTCACTTCCCTTCCCAAGTAGCATTGGCCCCAAGTCACACACTTATGCACTTTGAGCACAGCTGCAGCTCCCTGATTTTCTTTTGGGTGCACCTTGAGCCTGCTGACAGCAACAGCTGCTGTACAGCCTGCTGTCCCCAAGACAGGAGTGTGTGCACCAGCAACAGCAGATGCATGATAAATTGGGGTGGCCTCACACACGTTTCTAACAGTCCCTGTGGTCTTGCCCTTGGTCAGGCATAGCTCCCCTCCTCTCTGTCTGGGCAGCTCTGGCAGCCTGGGCTCTGCCTGGCACTGCTGTAGCCCCTGCAAGGGTAGGAAGGGCTGCCTAGAGCTGCAGCACAGCTGCCCTGTGTGTTCACTGCTGTGTTCCCGAAACCTTCATCATCCAGCCAGGAGTTTTTCACTCTGAGGCTGCTCTTCCCAGTGCTCAGGCCATGAAAAGTTGGATGAACCTGCTATTTGGCTGCTGACCTGGGAAGGGAAGCCCTATGGCCAAGAGATGAAAGCGTGTGGGTCAAGGCAGTGCCGCTGGGGAGGGTTTATGTGGCCCTGTGCTCCCCCAGCTGTGCTGACTGATTTAATAAAAGTTGATAACTCTCCCTGCACCCTTGCCTTGATAAAGTCAGGTGGCATCTCCCCTCCCTACCAAGAGAGCAGGACAGAGTGACGCTGCCTGGAGATCTCCAACAGACAGGGAGGGCAGAGCACCCAGCGCCCTAGCATGTGAGATGGAAAAGATTAAAAAGGAGGAAGCCAAGCAGGCTGTTGGGTAATGGAGCGAGTGCAGGAAATGCAGCGCGGTCGAAGGTGCTAAGCACACAGCCCAGCTGACAACAAGCTTTGGGGGCTGTGGTGAGGTGCAGTTATGTGAGGAGTCTGGTGGGGGTCTGACCTGATGGCCCTCCTCCTGCCCTCTTTAAAAAGGAAACTCAAGTCAAACTTCCAAGCCAAACCATGGCCACGACTGTGCCGCCACCAGTTCTGTGGAGTTAAGATGGAAGACTGAGGGTCAAGCATAAATTTGCAACAGAAAAAATACAGCACTGGATGGTGAACTACCAAGGAAGCTGGAATTGATATGCAACAAAATCCTTTGGAGACTTTTGTATTTGCCCTGGGAAAGAAAATATGTTTTGCTAATCAAGCACTTTTCAAGCTATTTTACCAACACGAGCACTCACAGCATCCCCCTAACGTGGGTCAGCATTAACAGCCCTGTTGCAATCAGATAAATTGACTCATGTCCCACACAGAGAATCAGTGTTGGTCTGTGGCACCCAGGGAAGTCCCTTAATCATTATTCCAAATGCCACAAATTGCTCTGTTTCATTACACCTCTGCCCCCCAGCCCTTGTAGAAGTGAAAAGCAAACACTTCCAGCACCTATTCTGCATTTCTGGGAGAAAACCAGCGGGTGGCAGTAAGTAGGCTCATAACCTGCAGGCACATTCCCTCTTCCTCTATGAGAGCTCCAGTCTGACAGCAAAAAAAATTTTCTGGGGCATCAGCCCCCTTTATAACATTTACTAAAAGTAACTCAAGTAACTCAAGCAGGATGTACAGACAGTGTTGGCTGAGCTGCATCAGCCATTTCCAGCACAAGCCCTGGCTCCTTGCCATCTGGGATGTCCTAACGGGAACACACACCTGAAGTACCTCTTGCTGGTGTTGTTGGCCAGCAGCATTGTGCCCCGCTACACCCTGGGTTGCAGGTGAAAATCATTTGTGTTGCCACTCTTCCAGATCGCTTCTCCCTCACCTGGGCCCTTCAGGCTGCTCAGGAATTATTGGCTTTGTAGAAGCAGATGACTGCTGGGCTGAGGGTTCTTGAACCCACAGGTAGGGCCTCATTGCCAAAGCCCACGAAGGCCATGCAGTCCCCTGGGTTAAGAAAAGCAGCGAGACTGGTGTACATATCAGAGCAGAAGGCAGACAGGAAGAAGATTTTCCTCTGGTAAAGTTCACCACTCCATATCCACAGGCCTGCACGGCCACTCACGTGGAAAACCTGGTGTGCTACTCAGGCTTTTCCATTTCATACTCCAACTCCATTGCACTCATCAGGTTCTCATACTCATGGTTTTCCCCAACACTTATGCTGCCATGGCTGCTGTCTTTCGTGATGGAAGTGTCATTGGATGTTTCAGACTTCGCATTTGTCTCCTTGCGTAGGCACTTCAAGGGGGCTTCCACATCAGTTCCCAATCCTGTGACATCTGTGCTGTTGTGGCTGAAACGACAGAGACATCACTGAGAAGGATGACTACGTCAGAAGCCCTTAGATTTACATCTTTGTGGAAGACAAGATCTACCACGTAATCTATGCAACAGCAGAACTTATATCAAGCTTGCACAGGCCGGGGGGCGGGGTCTGAGGGGCACAAGAGAGTCACATTAGGAGAATTACACACACAGAAAGAGGCAGAGCACGGTTCACATTGGTACCATAAACTGCCGTGGTGTTATCCTGTTACCCTCAGGAGAGGCACCAGCTGACTTCCCACCCTTAGAAAGTGTGTTCCAACAGTAACGAGGAGAATGGCAGCGTGTGAGGCTGCAGGTGAGTGCACAGACCACAGCGGGAAGGGAAGAGAGGCTGGGACAAGGACAGGGCAGCAGGTATGTTCGTATAATTTTAAGCAAATAGGAAATGCATAAAGGAGTACTGGGATAAGCACTGGGACTTGTATCTTAGAGAGAAAGGCATGTATAGAGGAACTGATCTTGAGGGAAAAGCTAAGGATCCCCATCTTTTGCTCTGTGAAATGATGGTGAGAATTTATTGCAGAGAGCAGTTGCCCCCTGAATCTGCAACGGGGGAAAGGCTCAGCCTGCCGTTCCCTCACTCTCCCTGTGACAGGCCAGGCTGGCTGCTCGCTGTCCTGGCACTGCCCAAGAGGCAGGTCACCGCCAGCTAAATGAGCTGCGGGTTTCACCGAGCAGGAGGGCGTCCTGGGGACAGACACGGGCGATGCCCGCAGGCTCCTGGGCCGCGTGCTGGGAGGTTGGTACTCACAAACCCACTTCGTAGAGAGGCTCTGGGGAAAAAGAGGAATCAAAGATGGTGTCAGCGTGGTTTGTGTGTCTCAGAAAAAGAAAACCCAGCCACTTGCAGGCATTCCCACCCTAAGAATAACCCCCCCACCCTGCCTCAACTTAGAGGGGACCAGCTGGGACAGGGGCTGACGGACGGTGGGGACGGTCGGGATGACGGGAACGGTGGGGATGATGGGGACGATGGAGATGGTGGGAATGCCGGGGATGGTGGGAATGACGGGGATGGTGGGAATGCCGGGGATGGTGGGAGCGGTGAGGATGCCGGGGATGGCGGGGGTGGTGTGAGCCGCTCACCCTCGCGGCGCCGCCGCAGCCGTGCAGCCAGGAGCGCTCCGAGGGCGGCGGCGGCGGCCAGAGCTGCGGGCAGAGCTGCGGGCAGCGCGGGGGGGGCGGCACCTGCGGGGCGAGAGGTGAGGAGGAGCGGCCGGGGGGCGCCGGCCCCGCTCGCAGCAGCGGGGCGGCTGGAGCCCCACTCGGGGAGGCCCTTCCCAGCGCCCCGGAGCCCGCCGCGGCCTCACCCGTCACCACCAGCTCGACGGCGTCGCTGCGCTGGGCAGCCCCGACCCTGGCCTCGGCCTCGCAGAAGNGCGGTGAGGATGCCGGGGATGGCGGGGGTGGTGTGAGCCGCTCACCCTCGCGGCGCCGCCGCAGCCGTGCAGCCAGGAGCGCTCCGAGGGCGGCGGCGGCGGCCAGAGCTGCGGGCAGAGCTGCGGGCAGCGCGTAGGGCAGCGCGGCGGGGGCGGCACCTGCGGGGCGAGAGGTGAGGAGGGAGCCCCGAGGCGCGCCGGCCCCTCTCGCAGAGCCCCCCGCTCGCAGCAGCGGGGCGGCNGCCGCGGAACCAGCGGTAGCGGAGCGGGGGCGACCCGCGGGCCTGGCAGGTGAGGCTGGCGCTGGATCCCGCCGGCACCGCCAGGCCCCGCTCGCCCGCCCGCACCGAGGGCTTGGAGGCCGGCACTGGAAGGCAAAGGGACGGGTCAGCGCGGGGGCCGCTGCTGCTCAGCGCCCGCCTCGGCCCGGCCCCGCGGCTCAGGACGGGGAGAGGACGGGGAGAGGCCCGTTGAGGCCCCGCTCGCTGCGGGAACCACCGGGACGGCCGCGCAGAACCCACGGCAGGTCTGGAGTCGGGCTCCGCCGGCGGCCCCGCCTGTCCCCGCAGCCCCGGGGCGGAGGAGGGTTCGCCGGGCCCGGCCCGAGGAGACTCTCCTCCCGTCCAGGCTCCCCGACCCCAGCCCGGGCCGCAGGCGCCTCCCGAGAGCTGCTGCGAGCCCCGAGGGTTACACCGGCTCTGCAGGAGCAGGGAGGGGTTGCTGGATAGACCTTTGACGACTTTAACTGTCGTGGTGATCTCCTTTGTCATCAAGCTGTTGTTTCCAGACCTCCAGGTGACTTGGCAGGTGTAGTGTCCGCTGTCGGGGATTTCGAGGTTCTCGATGAGGAGTGAGGCGTTCCCTGGGCTGTGCTTGGGAACGCTGACCCGGCCTCGGAACCGAGATAACAAGATGTGGTCACCGGAATCATCCCTCCGGAATATGGTGGAGGTAACGTAGTCTCGCTCCAAGCTCCAGCTGAGAGTTTGCAGCGTGAAACCTTCTGAGAGCGTGTAGGAACACGGTAAAGTGGTGGATCCCATCCATGTGCCATTGACCCAGTGGATGCCAGACAGGTCCGGGAAGGCTGCAGGGAACAACAGTTAAAGGGAAGAAACAAGAATGCAGGAAGAGTAGAATGTCTTTAGGACAGATGGGAATCACCAAGCAGTGGAAGCCAGCATGTGGCCACATCTTAGGCTTCCTTTAGACCGCAAGCCAGCCAAAACAGTCTGTCCCTAGCTCTCTGAGCACAGGGAAGTTGGTGTGACCTCATGGCTATTTTCATTGTTTCTCTCTGGACACTTGCCAGTTCTCAATTCCTTCTCAGCACAGAGAGGCACAAATCCTGCTGCTGGCAGCATCACAGCTAGAGACCTTCAGGAGCATCTCTTATTTTGCTTGCTAGCCCCAGACTTTACACCCTACTTCTGCTGCCTGGCTTTCTGCTTCCACTTGCACATCATAAATCAGGCAACAACGGCTTCCCCCTGCTGACACAGGGCACTCGGACAACACCGCTTGAAGAGCTGACTTCTACCTTCTACACAGGAGGAAGGATGAGCAAAGTGAGTTTACCGCTTCACTGTGATGAAAGATGCTTGTTTGCGTGCATTCATGTCACTATTTTTTATGCACTTTCCCTGGTGCTGCCAGGACCCCGCAGTACGGCTGTGCCGGGAGAGGCCCTGATCTGTGTGACAGCTTGTCCCAGAGCTCACAGGAGGTGCCATGTGGGGAGAGGCACAGATCTGCCTCCACGGGGATAGCCGGGGCTGAGCAGAGCCAAAGCTGGTGTCTGACATGGAGCTTTGGTTTTCCTTTACCAGGTGACTGAGGGGACAGGCACAGCTCCATTCTTCAAATCCCACATCCTGGTCAAATCTAACTCCTTGATGTATCAGTTTTTAAAGGTTTTCTCTTCTTCCCCTTTTCACTGAGAAAAACTAAGAGTGGAAACTATAAAACTGCTCAGAAATACCCTCAAAGCATTTGGTATCCTCAAGTTCATTTGCTATCCAGTGCATATCTGAGCATGATTTTGTTTAAACATCTCTACCTCATTGTTTTGCATTGCTGTGTGCCACGAAATAGCTGCCAGCATCCCCCAGTTCCGTGTGGAGCAGCAGCACTCTCTATATGACCAGTTTCAACAGCAGCAGGGATGACTCCAGAGGAGAGCTGACTAGAAGGAGTGGGAGAAATTCAGCAAAATAGAAATCCCTCAAAGAGCATTTTAAAAGAAGGATTTCCTCCCAGTGGCACTGAAACTGGGATCAAGTCTTTCAGACAAACATAATGAATTCTCCCACTCAAGGGAAATAGAACTGGACCAGCCCAAAAACCTGAAGGGCTATGTTAGAGATAAGAAGACTGATCAGAGGGATTTGTATTTTCTACAATCTGTGATCTTTAGAGTCTCTTCCAACCCAAACCATTATATGAGTCTATGATAATGGCTGAAAAAAAATTAAACTCTTCTATTCTGGCCCATTTTATAATGAGCATCTTCCTTCCTATCCTGACAGCACCAGCCATCCTGGTGGCATGAAAGTGCCGTGCAGGCAGGAACCTTTGGGGACCTGCTGCGAAGTGCTGAACCTGGAACCAAACCCAACCTTTTTAGACTTAGGGAACTTCAGATCCAACTCAGCTTTCTTGGAACATACCTGCTTCAATCAGATAAACACCCTGCCAGGCGCTCAGGTGGCCACAGGCGAAGAGGGGGTGGATTTTGTAGTAACTGTCTCATTCTCCCAATCTCTGCAGCTGCCTGCCCACTGAGAACACCTGAATTTAGCTGGACTTGTCTCACCTCTGCCCATGCCCCCTTATCCCACTCTTCTTTCCTCCTTCCCAAAAAGGCACTGGGAATGTTCAGCTGCATTAACTTACATTACGTTGCTCAAGAGGCAGATCCCAGAAATCTGCAAAGCTGTTTTTCTAATGATGAAACAGGGAGCATAACTCAACCTATTTTCCTAACTGTCAGGAGCAATTCTGTGCTCTGTACACAACTTGTTAAAGCACCTTTTTCTTGTTTCCAGACCTTTCCTCTGCTGGTGTCAGTGTCCACATGCCCTGGGAGTGGTACGTATGCCTCATGGACACAGGAGTCAAAGCAAAGATTCCAGTATCACCTCTCCTTCTACACGTAGAGAGTCTACAGACAAGAGAGACCAAGGGGAAGCATGTGTGTTCCAGCTCCTGGTCTCACAATTGCAGCTCCTCTTCTGCCCATGGCTGTGCTGGCAGAACAATGGTTCTGCTCTCTTCCATCCTAGAAGAATGCACAGTCCAGCTTCACAGAGGCTATTTTGGAAGCTAACACCAGAGCAGGTCCTCTCCAAGGGTCCTGAATAATCCTGTTTTATTCTTGCTTTGGGCCATGGAAGCTGGACTTTTGCCCAGTGCCACTCAACCTTAAAGACACTTTGTTGTATCTGATACCAGAGGAGACTTCTAGGAATGCTCAGGCTCTGTTTGTTGTGCAAGTAACTTAAAACTTTCTACATTTGACAATTTAAAAAAATTAAGACATCGTAATTCAAAATATTTTGCCTACCCTCTTAGTGCTATGATTCTTGCTCTCATACATGGAAGCATTTACTCACCATTACAGCTGATGAAAGCCATCACAAACAGCATGATCCACACAATTTCTCCCATTCCTCAAGGATTGTGGGTCTGTCCTCCTTTTCCTGTGCTTCGTGAGAGACCCCCACGCTCCTGGGACCAGAATGCAAATGAAGAACACTTCCCTTTCTTCTGTCCTTTGTCATCTAGGATCCTCTTTCTCAAATATCACGAGTCCATTTCACTGCTGACATAGGTGAAGGGTAAAGGATGGACAAAGACTAGAAGAATCTTTCTAGTTCTATTTCATATTTCCCTGTCCCCACCCAATTCTCTGACCATTCTCTTGACTTCTCAGACTAGTGCTCTTCTTTGTTGTTTTTCATATTTATGTACTTCTCTTTGATTTCATCTTCCCTTTCTTTTCTTCCATGTTTGTGTTCACTTCACAGTAAAAGAGCTTTAAGGTGACTACACAGTCAAGCACTTGATAGCAAGGGAAAGCAAACTTGTGAAGCATAAATTCTGTTCCCTCTGACTGGTGTGTGGATTGCCTTTCACACCAGAAAACATAGGATGCCACTTTTACTCTTTTTTTCTGTTTTAGCAGAAAATACACAGAGAAGAGGTATTGAAAAAACCAACATTCTGCTGATAGGAATTTCCCTGCAAAAGCTCCAGTCTCTACCCCCTGCCCTGTTGCAGTGCAGCTGCAGTGACACCTCCCAGGGCTGCGGAGAAGAGATGTGGGGAAAGGAGAGGTTAGCAAGCTGCAGTCAGCCACATTTGAAATTACAGCAGCTTTTACCATCTACTGTTGATTAGGTAGTCCCTGCCTGGTGCTCTTGTTTTCACAGACGACCTAGGTACACATTGCTTCTGCAGTGGGCAAAAGTCATCGTGTTTCATGCTCTGCAAACACACGTGGTGCTTTCTAAGGAGGTGACTTGGGACTGAAGCAGAGAGATTTGAACCCATGAGACGTTCTGGGTGTGCTTTGTAGGGGTATCCTTAAGAGGGCATCCAAAATTATCTATAGGTGTCATACACAGAATTAATGCGTATCTACTAATTATTATCAAAAGCAGAAAAAAGAACAGAAGAAAAGAAACACGTATAAAAGCAAATCTACTGACCTAAGAAGTTTTGTTAGAAGCTTTTAATCATTCACTAAAGCAACTTCTGACATTGGTGCAACACATTCATATGAGGTTCCAGGCTAAAGGCTACCTAGCTTGATTTTTGCTGTCTTACCTTCTTGACTTTGTTGCTGAAGCTACCAGTGTGGTACTGGGTCATGGGGTACCCGTACCCACCCATGCAGGCACCAAGAAGCCATTAGCTGTGTTTGAGTCCTGCCTAAAAGCAAGCAAAAACCCACACAAGCACTTGTTAAAGTTCAGGCAGTGTCACTGAGAGAGTGAATGTGAGTCCATTTTCAGGGATGTGATTTAAACCCAACCTTTTGCAGTTCCTGACCCATGACTAGAAGCTTGTCCCAACAAACTATCACCTACGTAAAAGACGTTAAAAGAGACTAGATTTTAGGGAACACGCCCTGGGGCAAGCTGAAAACCCAAGTTAAAACTGCTGATGTAACCAGTTTCTGAACCAGACATGCAAGACTTCCTGAAGCTGTAATTGTACAGGATTAAAAAATGACTATTTAGCTAAAACAGACAGGAATAACTGTAGTTCCTCAAATGTGATGTAAATGACATCTTTTTCTCCCTGAGACAGAGATAGAGCTGCTGGTTTTCTCCTCCCTGAGCACACAGCCAGCCCATTCCTTTCTTACCAGCGAGACTCCTCGTGATTTTGCCTCTGAACACATGAAGAAAAAGACTTTAATGTCTGAGATGTTTTTGCTAGGTGGCTGTTTTACTATAAAGAATTGCATTTATTTCAGTGTCTCTACTTTAGATTGAATCTGTTGCTCTCTCTCTTGCAGTGCTGGGGTTTAGGCATCCTGTGCCCATTCCCTGCAGTCACCCACCTTCCTTCTGCACGCTGACACACTTTCAAGTGTCATTTCTGCAAGTGTTACTATCGAGTGCACAATCCACAGCTTCTCTCTGGAAACCAGGGCAAAAGGAGATGGGAAAGCAGGCTACCTCCATAGACATCCATACCCATCACCCACTTACAGAAAGGACAAGCGCCTTTCTTCTCATTCTCTGAGCAGCACATGTCACGTCCCCCTCTTTGCTCAGATATCAGCTCAGTCTCTTGACTTCAGAGTCCCTTGGCTTTCCAGTAGCTCCATGTGGCACTGAAGCCTCATATTCCCACTGCAATAACTTTGTTTCTGGGATGGAGCCGGGATGGATGGGCTGCTTTCCAGTAACAGTGACATTCCCTTCCCTCTCCCTCCCTCCCTCCAAAACACATACATGTGCACACACCAACTTTTTTTTTTAACCCCCTTTTTAAAATAATGAGAACATTAGCGCAAGGCTCCAGAGTCTGCAATCTCATCTAGGCTTGAGAAATTAAGAAAACACACCAGTTTCCCAGAAAATTTCAACACCATTAATTTGTCATCACAGTAAAGTGCTGCCCAGTCATGACATTTCTGTTGTTCTCTGGAAAATCATTTCAGAGACAACTAGGTGCCTTGTCATAGCATTGCGACAGTTCCCCTTCTCTAATCACCATCTCCTTAGGAAGAAAGGTTATCAGACTGCACTGGTTTTTTGCACTCTTCATAGTAGAGCTCATATTCTTTCACATCCTAGATCTCTCATTTCATTGGGTCTGGATCTCAAATTGGGCCAGTGACAACTTTTGCATCTTCTGTTCCCTTAGCTGGAGCTGACTACAGCCTGCACATCCCCCAACACAGCATCCCCAACTCCCACAGATTCATAACACCTTTG